>VSMD01083289.1:0-10748 GCA_008750895.1 Mirza zaza | reverse complement strand
TTCTTATATATGCTTTCTCTATCATTCTTCCCCTCAAAAAATGCTTTTTCTTCATTGCCTTTCCAAGTTCTCATGTTTCTGAATCCAGTTTAGACTACCCCCTCCGAAGGATATTTCTAAGCCAAATAGGCTTTATCAATATCTCTTTTCAAAATAATTTGGTACATAAGGCACTTAGTACATTTATACTATTATATTTTTTTTTTTTTTTTTTTTTTTTGAGACAGAGTCTCACTTTATTGCCCAGGCTAGAGTGAGTGCCATGGCGTCAGCCTAGCTCACAGCAACCTCAAACTCCTGGGCTCAAGCAATCCTGCTGCCTCAGCCTCCCAAGTAACTGGGACTACAGGCATGTGCCACCATGCCCGGCTAATTTTTTCTATATATATATTTTAGTTGGCCAATTAATTTCTTTCTATTTATAGTAGAGATGGGGTCTCGCTCTTGCTCAGGCTGGTTTTGAACTCCTGACCTTGAGCAATCCGCCCACCTTGGCCTCCCAGAGAGCTAGGATTACAGGCTTGAGCCACCGCGCCCGGCCTATACTATTATATATTATACTTTATCATTATCGTATTCTCTGTTTCCCATATGTTCTTTGCCCAGCCCAATTATTGGTTTTTTAAGAGTAATATTCATGTCCTAATACTTTTTTTTGACATGAGGTCATACTGCGTTGCCCAGGCTGGATTCAAATTCCTAGGCTCAAGCAGTCCTCTTGCCTCAGCCTCCCCAATAGCTGGGACTACTGGCATGTGCCACTGCTCCTGGCTCTAATATTTATTTTAACCCATTGCTAAGCACATAGTAGATTCTCAACAAGTACTTTTTGATTAAAGTAGTGTTATTGACTAATTACAGATAAGAAGATTAGAATAGCTAGACAACATATCATGATTTATTTTATGCCTATAACTGAAAGATGCTTCCTTAAAAACTCAAATTCAGCCGCTTAAAAATATCTGATTCTTCTATTATCAATTCTCATAAAAATGTATCTGGTTCTACCTTTATATGTTAGTTATCTAGTATATAACAAATCACCCCAAAATGTCATGACTTAAAACAATAAACATTTGTTATCTCACAGTATATGTAGATCAGGAATCTGGGTGTGGCTTAGTTGAGTGGCCCTGGCTCAAAATCTCTCATGAGGTAGCAGTCAGGCTGTCAACTGGGTCTGCAGTCTCATCCGAAGGCTCAACTTGGGCAGATCTACTTCCAAGGTCATTCACATGGTGGTTGTCAGAATTCAGTTCCTTATGGGTTGTTGGACTTGAAGTCCTCAGTTCCTTGCAATGGCTGATACCTGAAAGATTCTTTTAGTTCCTTGCCATGTGGGCCTCTCTATAAGACAGCTCAAAACGTGGCAGCTAGCTGAGACTGAGCAGCTGAGAGAAGACCATGGCAAAAGCTGTGGCTTTTTTTGTATTCTAATTTGGGAATTGACATCTCATTACTTCTGTCATATTTTATTCATTAGATGTAAGTCAATAAATCCAATCTACACTCAAGAGAAGGGGATTATACAAAGGCATGAGAATATCAGGAGGGTAAAGATTGTTGAGGTCTATCTTTAAAGGCTGCCTGCCTTAGCTAGGCTATCTTCTTTTACCCAGAGACATTTCTAGCCTCAGGAAAAGAGGGGCTGCTTATCTGAATCTTTTCCAGTAATCATTCTACTCTTAATATCTAAACTGTAATCTATGGTAGCATGTCCAGGACCATTTACTATTATATAATGTTCTACATCCCACCCCAACTAAAGTGGTAGTCAGGAAAGCATATAAGTTTTTTTATCAGAATAAATATGGAACTTAAGTGAAATATAGGATTCAAGTTTAGCACTTATATTCTCAATATTTGACTAAACAAAATATAACATGTACTCAAAATAAGCATAGTTTTCAGTTAAATGTTGTATCAAACCTTAGCATATAGGCCAGGTGTGATGGCTTATGCCTGTAATCCCAGAACTTTGGGAGGCCAAGGTGGGAGGATTGCTTGAGGCCAGGAGTTCCTGACCAGTCTGAGCAAGAGGAAGACCCTGTCTCTACTAAAATAGAAAAAATTAGCCAGGTGTGGTGGCTCACACCTCTAGTCCAAGCTATTTGGGAGGTTGAAGCAGGAGGATCTCTAGAGCCCAGGAATTGGAGGTTGCAGTAAGCTATGATGATGCTACTGTACTATAGCCAGGGTGTCTCCAAAAGAAAAAAAAAAACTCATAATACATTCATGTTCATAGGAATTCTTTTGTTACCAGAGTTGGAAAGCTTAAGAGAATGCTTGATAGAGTCTTTAGAATTTAATTTTGAATTAGAAAATAAAGTTTATATTAAAGCAATTTCATCAACATGTTAACAATTTGAGAAGTTAGGTGAGAAGCTGGTTCCATATCTCACTGTTTATATCAAGATAAATTCCAGATAAATGACAGATTTAAAAATTAAAAAAGACAAACATAAAATTATATGAAGAAAGCATATGTGAATATTTGTATACTCTTAAGTGGTGAAGATCCTTCTAAATATAACATCTAATCCAGAAGGTGTATTAGAAGCTGTACATTAAAATTAAATATTTCTGTACAGCAAAAAATAGACAACCTCCCCCACCATCAAGTCAGAAGCCAATATGGGAAAAAATATTTAGCACATATATAACAGGAAATGTGCTAATTCACCTCATTGAAAAAGGGCTTTTATAGTTCAGTAAGAAAAGATGATAGGCCAGGCGTGGTGGCTCACGCCTGTAATGCTAGCGCTCTGGGAGGCCGAGGCAGGAGGATCGCTCAAGGTCAGGAGTTCAAAACCAGCCTGAGCAAGAGCGAGACCCCATCTCTACTAAAAATAGAAAGAAATTAATTGACCAACTAAAAATGTATAGAAAAAATTACCCGGGTATGGTGGCGCATGGCTGTAGTCCCAGCTACTCGGGAAGCTGAGGCAGGAGGATCACTTGAGCCCAGGAGTTTGAGGTTACCGTGAGCTAGGCTGATGCCACGGCACTCTAGCCCAGCAATAGAGTGAGACTTTGTCTCAAAAAAAAAAAAAGATGATAAATATATCGGCAGGTAATAAAAAGATAAAAGTATTTAGAGTTAATACATAATTTAAAAGTCAATACATAGATAAAAAGGTACTCCATATATTAAAATAGTGCTCCATATTTTTAAAAGGTGCCACATATATTTAAAAGTTACTGCATACATGAAAAGGTTATACGTATATTAAAAAGGTGATACCAAGGTTGGGTGCTGTGTGATTCATGCCTATAATCCCAGTGCTTTGGGAAGCTAAGATTGGAGGTTCAGTTGAGGCCTGGAGTTTGAGACCAGCCTGGTCTACACAGTGAGACACTGTCTCTATAAGAAAAAGTTTTAAAATTAGCCAGGTATGGTGGCATGTGCCTGTAGTCACAGCTACTCAGGAGGCTGAGGCAGGAGGATCACTCGAGCCCAGGAGTTTGAGGTTGCTGTGAACTATAATTGGGCCATTGCACTCCAGCCTGGGCAACAGAACGAGACCCTGTCTCTAAGAAAATAAAAATTAAGAAAGAAAAAAGAGGTGATACCAAATAAAAATTTATATGTTAAAATGTTGATTTCTTTAAATGTAGAAAACTTTTTGTTTACTTCTTAGAGTTGCAAACATTTAGAAAACTGATCATACCCATTGTTGGTGAGGTAGTAGGGAAATAGTTACAATGTTGACAGCAATGAAGTTTGGTACAACCTTTGGGAGCTCTTTATGTAGTGACATGCAGAGATGCTCAAGTGTTCAGGCACTATGGCTCACACCTATAATCCTAGCACTCTGGGAGGCCAAGGTGGGAGAATCACTTGAGATCAAGAATTCGAGACCAGCCTGAATAAGAGTGAGATCCTGTCTACCAAAAATAGAAAAAATTTGCTGGGCATGCTAGTGCACACCTGTACTCAGGAGGTTGAGGCAGGAGGAGTGCCTGAGCCCAGGAATTTGAGGTTGCAGTCAGCTACGATGACACCACTGCACTCTACCCATGGTGACAAAGACTTTGTCTCAAAAAAAAAAAAATGCTGAAATAGATGAAAAAAGAAAGTTAAAAAAGCATTATAGTAGGCCCATCGCGGTGGCTCATGCCTGTAATCCTAGCTCTCTGGGAGGCTGAGGTGGGCGGATTGCTCGAGGTCAGGAGTTCGAAGCCAGCCTGAGCAAGAGCGAGACCCCGTCTTACTATAAATAGAAAGAAATTAATTGGCCAACTAACATATATAGAAAAAATTAGCCAGGCATGGTGGTGCATGCCTGTAGTCCCAGCTACTCGAGAGGCTGAGGCAGCAGGATTGCTTGAGCCCAGGAGTTTGAGGTTGCTGTGAGCTAGACTGATACCATGGCACTCACTGTAGCCTGGGCAACAAAGCAAGATTCTGTCTCAAAAAAACAAAACAAAACAAAACAAAAACAGCAACAAAAAAAAGCGTTATAGTATATACATTGAAAAAATATGTGAGTTGATAGCAGTTAATGTTGATTTTTCTCTGGGTAGAATTGGGGCAGTCAACTTAATATGTTACCTACCTACTGCTACAATGTTTAAAAATTTATAATTAAAATCTGTTATTTTGTAATCAGAAAAGAGTTATATTTTTAAAAGACAGTTTCACTATTTCTTTTTACAGGAGATTACATGCTTGATGCAAAGCCAAAAGAAATTTCAGAAATTCAACGTTTAAATTATGAACAGGTAATAAATTTTGTTATATTAAAATATATAATTTTTAAGTTATGAATACATGTATATATGTAGGTCTCTATCAGTAGTTGGCAAGCTTTTTTAAATAAAGGATTAGATAATAAATATTTTAGGCTTTGCAGACCACATATGGTCAGTCTCTGTTCCATATTCTTTGTTTTCTTTTTTTACACCCTTTGAAAATGTAAAAATAATTTTCAGTTCATAGCCAGATTATCATTCTACAGATCAATTTAGAATGCTAACCTGGTATTTTTCTTGAAAAATTCACGTTCAAGTGAATTTGTCATGTATTCATCTTTCCTCATTTTATTTATATTTTTCAATTAAGTTATGTTTAGAAGAAAGTTGAGCAAATGATGTCTAGGGTATGTCTTTAGTACAATTGCTGCTATTTTATAGTTTTAATATGTTTACATTTCTTGGCGTGTTCTTTAGAGACCCTGTTCTGCAATATAGAGGGGTCACTAGGCTCAAAATTATTGGAGCTAGAAGTAAGCAAGCAGAGCTTCATTGTCTTCAGTATTCTTCCTTTGCTTGACAATAGAAGGTATGAAGGAATTAGCCTCTTAGAGCAGGAAGAAGTATCAGCCCAGGAAGATTTAGAGGTCATTGGAACCTTCGTATTTACTTTCAAAGCAACTTTTTAAACATACTTTCACTAGTATCAAATTTGCAGGGAGGAAGCATAACTCATTTCAGTATTGCAAAATTTTTTGAATTTTAATGTTTAGATAATCTAGTCCTAATGGAATTAAAACACCAGCATCTTGCATTGCACCATATTAATAAGATAGGAAATCTATAGCTAAAGCCAAATTTGTATACTAAGTTATTTAAATTTCATTTGGGGAATTTGTAGCTTAAAGTAGGGATTTCCAGAGACTTAGCAATGGAAACCTCTTTTCAAATGAAATCTTATCCAACTTCCAATATATAAAACCAGTAAATGATGTTATATAAGTATAAAGTGATATGGTTCAATTTATATCATTTATCACATTTATATTTTTTATTGAAATCAGTGAGGCTATTTTGATTAATACTAAAAATTAGGGATTATGGATGATATTTGCAATTTCTTATCCTCCAAATTCATTTTACTTCTGTTGCATAGTTTTGAGAAAATCTTGATTGACAAATTATTATAAATGCAAAATTTATAATAATTTAATTTATAAAATTTATTAAATTATTAAAATTTATTAAAATTTATTAAAATTTATAATAATTATAAAATGCAAAAAAATTAGCATTTTTTTGTTTCAAGTCCATCTTGTAGTCTCAGCATACACTTCCATTAGGCTGACTCTTGAGGAGTGATTGGAAGTAAAGTATTATTTCAGAGTTGAGACAAATGATCTGACAACTGATCTAACAACTTCTGTTACTTATGAACATGTCAGGATGTCAGGCAAAAAGTAGCCTGCATTTAAAATAATCACTAAAACTGGCCAGGTGTGGTGGCTCACGCCTGTAATCCTAGCACTCTGGGAGGCCGAGGCGGGCGGATTGCTCGAGGTCAGGAGTTTGAAACCAGCCTGAGCAAGAGCGAGACCCCGTCTCTACTATAAATACAAAGAAATTAATTGGCCAACTAATATATATAGAAAAAATTAGCTGGGCATGGTGGCACACGCCTGTAGTCCCAGCTACTCGAGAGGCTGAGGCAGCAGGATTGCTTGAGCCCAGGAGTTTGAGGTTACTGTGAGCTAGGCTGACGCCACAGTACTCACTCTAGCCTGGGCAACAAAGCAAGACTCTGTCTCAAAAAAATAAATAAATAAAATAAAATAATCACTAAAACTATAAGTTGTTATTATTTACATTACCATTAGTTTTGAGAATAGTATGTACCAAGCTGGGTCTAAGCTAGTATTTAATTTAATGTTCTACAAATGTAATGTTACATTGTTCTTTTTTGTATAATTCTATGTGAGTAGACATTAAAAAAAAATCTAAATTTTACAAAGACCAATGCAGAGCTGCAGTGTTCCCAATTAAAGCCTCTTTACTAGAATTTGTAATGTAAACAAGGTATATTTTTTCCAGTTTTGCCTAATGTTGACAGATACCATGACAGTATAAGAAATCATGATACATGTGTATATATTCATGACAGGCTTTTTTCCTAATTGTTAGACAGTGTGAGACATGTTAGGTTTTTAAGTGACTGCAAATACGTTTTTAAAATATATTTTATATTTAAATTTAAAATAAGTTCACCGTGTTAAAAGTGTAACTTTGGAAAGAAGTTCTAAGAAAGTTTGACCACTGCCTTAAAGGATTCAATAGTAATCCTTTCCTGTAATGTAAGCAACCATCCCTCACATTTATATTTTATAACAGTATCATAATTTGGAATAAAGTGGCAAAATACTTACCCTTTATAACTCTTTGTTTATAAATTTATTTATTTAGTTAGTTATTTAGAGACAAGAGTCTCACTCTGTTGCCCGGGCTAGAGTGCCATGGTGTCAGCCTAGCTCATAGCAACCTCAAACTCCTGGGCTTAAGCGATCCTTCTGCCTCAACCTTCCAAGTAGCTGGGACTACAGGCATGCGCCGCCATATCCGGCTAATTTTTTCTATATATTTTTAGTTGTCCAGCTAATTTCTTTCTATTTTTAGTAGAGACAGGAGTCTCGCTCTTGTGTGCTTGCTCAGGCTGGTCTTGAACTCCTGACCTTGAGCTATCCTGCCTCAGCCTCCCAGAATGATAGGATTACAGGCATGAGCCACTGTGCCCAGCTAAGCTGATTGTTTTTAAGGGTTCAACTTTGCCTAGGAGGGGGGGTTTGAGAAAAATATATTGTTTTCAGAAAACATATATATTAGGAAGGGGGGAACTGACAAAAAGTCAAAGACTGTAGTTTAAGAATGTTATCCTATTATAAATGCATCATTCATGACTTTAAAACATTTAAATAATTCCTGTTTACAATCTGTACAATTTCTTAAATGGAATTTTATAAGTTATTTGGTAAAATAGAACTTTGTTTTTATGACCTAAATTTGTCTTTTTCAAATTTCAAAGAAGGCCCTTAGTTTTAATAAGAGGATGTATGTTATATTCACCCTTTTTATTATAAGCTCTTCTAGTAGACTATAGTCTGCTATTCCTATTTTGTATCTTTAGTATCTAGCAGTGTGTGACTAGCAGTAGGGATTCAGTAAAAGTTTATTAAATTTTATGTATTGGTTTTTATTCTACCAAATATATCCTCTATAAGCATGTCCATATTTAATATGTTAAAATGTTTTTAAAAAAACATTTTTTAAAATAGTCTTCATTGTATATCTGAAAAAATAAAAAAATAAAATAAATAAAATAAAATAGTCTTCATTACAGACCTATATAACCACATTTATTTAGAAAACTGATATGGACAGAATGACTCCTTAATTTGGCTAACAAGTCTTTGCGATCCAGCCTCTGCCTGTATCTTACATTTCATCTTCTGCAACTTTCCACTTCATTAATTTTGTCCTAGCCACATGTACTCTTTGTTGTTCCATGGCACAGTAATAGATTCATTTCTGCATCAGGGTTTTTGCACTAGTGTCTACATCTGGAATGTTTTTTCCCCACAGAGCTTCCCAAGAGTCAGTGCTCACTTTGGTCTTTCTTCAAGTGTCGTTTTCAAGGAAGCCTACCTGCCCTCCCTCCCTCGCTCCCTCATTTTTAGGTTCAGTGCATTCACTGCAAAACTGAGTTTAAAAAGTACAGAAAATTTCTGTATGCCTGCTGTCTCTTCTCACCCTGCATACATAGCCTCCCCAACTATCAACATCCCGCACTGTAGTGGTGCATTTTGTTATATTGATAAACCTACAGTGACACTTCATTATCACCTAAAGTCTATAATTTACTCACTCTTGGTGTTGTATATTCTAGGGGTTTTGACAAATGTATAGTGACATGCATCCACCATTATAGTATCCTACAGAGTAGTGTCACTATCTTGAAAATCCTCTGTGCTCTGCCTGTTCATTCCTTCCCGCCCTCCCCCCTACCCACTGACCTTTTACTATCTCTGTAGGTTTGCCTTTTCCAGAATATTATTTGGAATCATGTAGTATGTAGCCATTTCAGATTAGCTTCTTTCTTTTAGTAATATCCATTTAAGTTTCCTCTATGTATTTTCATGGCTTAATGACTCATTTCTAATCTTTTTTTCTTTTAAAAATAAGAATCTATTTTTATTAAACAATTATACCATCATTATGTCTAAAACATTAATTTATTAATTTCATATTAAGTCAGTGTTCAGATTTCCCTGATTTTTTTTCCAGTGTATTTGTTAGAATCAGAATCCAAATAACTTTATGTAGTTGCAATTAGTTGGTATTTCTTAAGTTTCTCTTTCTTTTTAAAATTGAAAACCAGTTTTTGTTAAGGCATGCTATCTTTTTCTTAACTGTAGTAAAAATATATAAAATTTATGCTCTTACATATTTTTAAGTGTACAGTTCAGCAATGCTAACTATACTCACAGTGTTGTGTACCAGATCTCTAGAACTTTTTCGTCTTGTAAAACTGACACACTATACCTATCAAACAACAACTCTTCATTTTCCACTACCACCAACTCCCTGTAAAGCACTATTTTACTTTCTGTTTTCATAATTTTGATTACCCTAAATATCTCCTATAAGGAGAATCATACAGTATTTGTACTCTTGTGCCTGGCTTATTGCACTCAGCGTAATGTCCTCAAGTTTCATCCATATTATATTGTAGCATGTGACAGGATTTCCTTCTTTTTTAATATTCCATTGAATAATATTCTATTGTATGTATATACCACATTTTCTTTATACATCTGTCAGTGAACATTTGGGTTGCTTCCACCTCTTGGCCATTGTGAATAATGTTGCAATGAACATGGATGTGCAAATACCTTTTCAAGAGCCTGCTTTTAATTCTTTTGGATTCAGAAATGGGAGAGGCCTTTAGAAACGTTGACTTTAGACTTCCTGGTCTAAAATAAAACAGGTCTTTCTTCCCTACCACTCTACACAACCCCATCCTGCACAATTTTTCTTATTAATACTTGATGTAGTATTATATGTGTACATGTCCATCTACCTCAGTAGAATGTTAGTTGCATGAAAGCAAGAACTTTGTCTGTTTTATTGACTATTACATCTTTAGAACTCAGATTAGTGCCTGGCACATAGTAGAAATTTAATGGTAAAATTTTGTTGAAGACATGAATTGGATAAAATGGAAAATTAAAAGTAAATATGCTTGTACTTAAATATCTTTTTTGTTCTTGTTCAGATTTTTTTGAAATATACCTTTCCCCTTTCTATTTTCAGAATATGAGTGATGCTATGGCAATTTTGCATAAACTACAGACAGGCCTGGATGTAAACGTAAGATTCACTGGTGTTCGAGTGTTTGAATATACACCAGAATGCATAGTATTTGATCTTCTTGATATTCCTTTGTACCATGGGTGGTTAGTAGACCCTCAGGTAAGTAGAAGAATTTAAATTATATAAACATAAATGCTGGAAAAATTTGTTAATTTGTCAAATTAATCTAAATTTATATTTTCTGATACTTATATTTTTGTGGTTTCTCCTGAAATTAGCTAAACTATGAGGTTAAGAGCACAGTCCTCCAGACTACTAAGTCTGCCCAACACTTCTGACCCCAACTGCATAGTTAGGACCCAACTACAGAGTCAGAGGGAAGAGTTCACACAAGATCGCTCTCACTTTTTACAACAACTGCAGGTTCAGGGTTTCCCAAAACTACTTTCAGGTTTAACAATTCAATAGAATGACTCACAGAACTCTCTGAAACCTATGATACCATTATAGTTTATAGCTACGCAAAGGTAGAGATTGAAATCAGCCAATGAAAGAGACACACAGGGAAGAGTCTAGGAGGGTTTCGTATGCAAATATTATAGTATGTACTCTTTTGTGATTGTCTTTTTTTACTCTTCATGTGTCTGGAGCATCATCCAAGTTATTCCATATATCAATAGTTTATTCCT
>VSMD01083286.1:0-39370 GCA_008750895.1 Mirza zaza | reverse complement strand
CCCGACACCCGATAAATGTTACTCCTATATGTCCACTTAGGTGTTAATCCATTAATACCAATTTGCTGGTGAGTACATGTGGTGCTGGTTTTTCCATTCTTGAGATACTTCACTTAGTAGAATGGGTTCCAGCTCTATCCAGGAATATACAAGAGGTGCTATATCACCATTGTTTCTTAAAGCTGAGTAGTACTCTATGGTATACATATACCACATTTTATTAATCCACTCATGAATTGATGGGCACTTGGGTTGTTTCCGCAGCTTTGCAATTGTGAATTGTGCTGCTATAAACATTCAAGTGCAGGTGACTTTTGATCTTTTGGGTAAATGCTCAGTAGTGGAATTGCTGGATCAAATGGTAGACCTACTTGTATCACTTTGAGGTATCTCCATATTGCTTTCCACAGAGGTTGAACTAGTTTGCAGTCCCACCAGCAGTGTAGAAGTGTTCCTCTCTCTCTGCATCCACGCCAGCATTTATTGTTTGGGGACTTTTTGATAAAGGCCATTCTCACTGGAGTTAAGTGATATCTCATTGTGGTTTTGATTAGCATTTCCCTGATGATTAGAGATGTTGAACATTTTTTCATATGTTTGTTGGCCATTATTCTGTCTTCTAGTAGCCATTATTAATAGGAATTATGTGTTCCATCTTTAGCATAATTTTAAAAAGGCTGGAGACTATTATCATAAAATCTCCTTATTCATATTGTGATAACTTTATCAAGTGCTATACTCTCTTCAAACTTTCTTCATTCTTCTAGAACCAAACTACTCAAACACGCATTCTGAATAGTACTAATGAAAGGGAATTTGAGGTGAAGAGGAAGATGAGGAACAATGCAGTTTTTGATAATACAGTTAATTTGTACTTTCAAAAATCTTCAGTTTTTCATTGTTCTAAATGAATTTTTATTCTGTTGTTCCCTCTCATTTCTTTCCCTCTTTTAAAAAAGTGAGTTTCATTAACTCTAATCTGATATGGATTTTGGTTTATTCAGGCTAAAATTATTTGGTAAAACATTTGTCTCAAAAGGAAAACAAGTGACATTCTTTTCAAATTCCCCAGAAGATCGCGTGGGACAATTATATAAAGCATTTGTGAAATTCACTCCAGTCACAACTGCTACTTTCCATTGCAAATTTATTTTCGTACTATTATTTTCCAAGATGTTCTGACACTTGCTTTCTCTCTCTGAATGTTACTAGAGTTAGCTTAAGCTGGGAAAAATGAAGGACATATTTGTACCTATAACCATATGTCATTAACTATAAATATATTTTTTCACATAAAAACTTGCCCCAAAACTAGTTATTTCTTTAAACAAGTATGTTCCATTTCAAGTTCTTAAATATCCATTTTAAACTAACTATAAAATATTTACTTGAAGAAGAAAATAAAGTGATATGCCAATTTCCCAAACAACTTGTTTTCTTCAAATCATGGTACTACTTAACCTTATAAATTAATAAAGTATCCAAAAAGTTACAATGGATCAAGGGAAAAAAATGAGATTTACACAATGATCTCATCAGTGGAAAATAGGCCTTTCCAGGGAAGATACAAATTCTTTCTCCTAACTCAGTCTGCTATGGACACCGTTGAAAAGAAATCCCTTCAACTTTCCACTCAAAAAATAATCATTAAATAATTGCTTACTCCCATTATGTAAAGTATTTTGCTAAAATAGTAGTTGTATCTCTGCTGAAAAGACTTTTTTTCAGTTTCAAGGATTTCTCCCAGAATACTGGGATACATTTGGAGCATGCCCTCAAGGAACTCTTTCAGTCTGGACAAATTAGACAAATACAAAGGGAAAGACCTTTGAATTTTCAGAATTCAGATTTCTGGTATCAAACATTCTCCGGACACAACAAAGACCAAAGACAAGCAGCAATTTGTAATGTTTCAGAGACATAGTTTGAATTAAGTACAAGGTCTGATTCTCTCTAAACCAGCACCTCAGAATCTTCATCTTTATGGAGCTATGCAGTTTCCTTTGTTGTTGCTTAAGTAATAACTCTTGTTAAGTGATTTTTTTTCTTACTAAAATCCCCCTGAAGGAAAGGGGTATATACTTCTATATTGCTAATTAGAGTATAAATCAACATACATTTCTGAAAAACATTTTAGCAATACACCTCAAAACTATTAAAAATGTTCTTTTGGCTTTCAAAAACAGCTGGAACACTATAATCAACAATAAGTTAGGGTATGCTTTAAAATAACTATTAATAAAGGAGTGGAATTGGAACGTTCCTACCACAAAGAACTGTTAAATGCCTGAGGTGATAGATACCCCAATTACCATGACTTAATGAATTCACACTATATGCCTATAGCAAAACATCACATGTACCCTATAAAAGTATACGATTATGTACCCATAATGAAAAAATAAAAAGAAACAGCTAGAACCAGAAGTTTAGATGATATTTCCAAGTCTCTCCTCATTTTTTAGCTATCCTTGCCTCAGTTTATGTTCAATATTCAGACAGCCTCTAAACAAAGCAACGAAAACACACATTGGCAGCCTCAACTTAGTCACGGTATCTTACCTTAGTCATCCTAACAGAAAAAGGCTTTCTTGTTTGTTCCAAAAGAAAAAACCCAGGCTCTAATTGGCCCGGATTAAAGTAGAGGGTACGGTAACTAAGACTGAAACTTTCCCTGGGACCACAGTGAATAGAAAACATGGTTCTCAAAGGAAGGGACACTGGGCAGAAAATTAACAAATGTCCATATAAACAGACATATCCTTTGACCTAGCAGCTCCACTTATAGGGATTAAAACTTATACTATAACTGTGTGCCAGATACAGTTTTAAGCACCTTACATAAAATAACTCATTTAATCTTCATAACAACTCTATGAGCTATTAGTAGATACTACTATTTACTATTATTCCATTTTATAGATGCAGAAACTGAGAAAGAAAAATTAAGTAACTTTTCTAAAGCCAGAACTACAAAGAAGCAAAACCAGGAATCAAACCCAGACTATATGGCTCCATCCCACACTTTTAACCTCACTACTAACTACTAAACTTTACTGCCTCTCCTTTTATCTACTTATCCCAAGAAATTAAAGATAAATGCAAAAATTTAGCTAGAACAATTCTCACAGCACTATTTATAACTGCAAAAATTTGGAAACAACCAAATTGTCTAATCATAAGAGATTCATTGATAAAGTTATTATTAAATTATATATTTAAATGATTACATTTTTTAGCTAATAAAGATATTATATTTTATATATACAAAGTTGACCCTTTAACAGTGTGGGGGTTACGGGCACAGACCCCCCCCAGTCAAAAATCCATAATCTATATGTAACTTTTGACTCCCTAATAGCCTACAGTTGACCAGAAGCCTTACCGGTAACAGATTAACACATATTTTGTGTTATGAGCATTATATACTGCATTCTTATAATAAAGCAAGAGAAAAAAATGTTAAGAAAATCATAAGAAAGAGAAAATATATTTACTATTCATTAAGTGGAAGTAGATCACCATATAAAGATCTTCACCATTATCATCTTCATGTTAACGAGTTTGAGAAGTAGGAAGAGGACAAGTTGATCTTACTGTCTCAGGGGTGGCAGAAACAGAAGAAAATTCACATGTAAGTGGATCCACGCAGTTCAAACCCATGTTGTTCAAGGGTCAACTGTACACAGAATATGAAAACCACCAATAATATACAGTTAAGTTTTTTAAAAATTATATAAAGAGAAGATATGAACTTGTTTTTTTAGCAGGTAAAATAGTACTAATGATACATATATACGTATATGGATAAACACAAAAATCTCTGGAAAGATATGTTAAAATGTCAGCAGGATACCACTTCATATCCATTGGAGTGACTATGATCAAAAAGACAAGAGAGTAACAAGGGAGTAGCAATTACAAAATCAACAAGAACAATCTTGATTTCTTAGGAGAATGAGAAGTAGTTCACTCATTTGCCAATTATCAGCTACTCACACAACTTTCTCAAGTCTTACAACAATGTCTTCAAAACTTCAAATCTCATGAACCACAAGCACAAACAACCTGTGGCAAACATAGTGATTTCACCATACCATTTCTTTAAAATTATTCATTAAAAATAAATAATCCCTATAGCGAGCTTCTATGTAATACGTAGGTAGAAGAAAAGACTGTTTTGGTTTGGTTTTTGAATTTGATGCTTTGATAACTAATTATTCTGTTTAATTATTAGCAGAAAAAAACAGACCCATTATATATAAGGGAATAAAATGAAAGGGATAGGACAGCTTTCAGAAATCATTACTTCAGGCTGGGCGCAGTGGCTCACGCCTGTCATCCTAGCATTTTGGGAGGCCGAGGCAGGCGGATTGCTCCACGACAGGAGTTTGAAACCAGCCTGAGCAAGAGCGAGACCCCGTCTCTACTATAAATAGAAAAATTGGCCAACTAATATATATACAGAAAATTAGCCGGGCATGGTGGTGCATGCCTGTAGTCCCAGCTACTAGGGAGGCTGAGGCAGGAGGATTGCTTGAGCCCAGGAGTCTGAGGTTGCTGTGAGCGAGGCTGACGCCATGGCACTCACTCGAGCCTGGGCAACAAAGCGAGACTCTGTCTCAAAAAAAAAAAAAAAGAATGAAAAAAAAAAAAAAAGAAATCATTACTTCAACTTAATTGTACAAATTAAGTCAGTTTAGGACAGATGTTTTTGGACTGAAACTACTGTTTTTTAAAAACTGCTTCAACATTCATGCTTATTAAGTAATAAAAATGGTATCATTATTTGTCCAGATGAAAATCAAACAGGAAATATATCAATTAAAAATAAATAAGTACATACTTCTACAGAATTTTTCTTTTAAAAGAAACAGAAAAATCTGATGCTTATTTAGCTGTGCTTTGATTTGTACATGAATGTTATGACCATCTTTCTAGGTAACATCAAAGTTTTGTCAATGCCGGGACCATGGATGACAAACAGGTACAAAAACAAAGATGTCCTTTTCCATACTGTGTATGTGTGCATCTCTTCTTCTCATGCTGAATTCCAATATGGCAGACCAATTGGTGCTATAGTTTAAGGCCCTGGGTAAGAAATGGAATATCTCCTGAAGCACAGTCCTGGTATCAATCATCCATAAAAGAGACAGATCTTTGGGCAGAAAACTAAAACCAAGAAAGTGGACCTTAGATAGACTTGACAGGAAGGGACTGTCTGTGTGGCCCCCATTAAGGGCCTAGACTTAAGGAGACATGTTGATAGGAAACATGACCTTCACCATATGATGGTGGACCAGAAACTAGGCAGGATAGTACCCTTTAGGAGACCACAGACAGAAAATGAGTAAACTTTACCTTGCAAACCAGACAACTAACTTTAAAGTTACTCTCTGGTTTCATTCACTGCCTTTTTGTTTTTAGCCTTTAGAAAAGTTTCACTTCAATGTTGCAACTGTGCCTCACCAAATGAAGGGATAAATGATTTGGCGGCAGGAGTCAGTTGGGCCAGGATGTTAAGAAAGTGGCACTCCATGAGATCACTGGAGAAATAGAAAAACTGGAGCTTTGAACTCAAGCCAATCCTTCCCATGTGGAAGTTTCTTTTCATTGCCAATCTTGGAGACTGGGGATTCATTTTATCAAGAGAACTAGGAAATTTCTGTACAGGTACCTAGAACCAAATTCACTGTGAAAAGGTCTGAAGATATAGGTATTATGGTCAAGAGTCAGCAAGTTTCTGCGATGTTTAAAATGTTTATAACAAGTACGTATTACTATAGTAAGTAAAACAGTTTCTAATAGGTCAGTCGAAGCAACATGCAGATGAATGTGCAGGAACATATGCCAGGAATGTGCGACAGAACCATTATGAGTCAAAACTGGGTAGAAAAATAGATGAGCGTAATTTCTAAATCACACTGACACAGAATTCAAGAACCATGCAGAAAGGATCAGTCAGAAACCAAGTCTAAGGGGAGGTAAAGTCAAGATGTAAGTAAAACAAAACACAGTTTGTAGAGAGGGGGTTGGGGGGAGAGACAGACAGACACCCCAGACCAGGAGTCCTCCAAGTACAGCCCGCAGGCCACATGCGGGTGGTTTTTGCCCCTTTGGTTTTTTACTTCAAATTAAGATATGTGCAGTGTGCATAGGAATTTGTTCATAGTTTTTTTAAAACTACAGTCTGGCCCTCCAACAGTCTGGCCCTCCAACAGTCTGAAGGACAGTGAACTGGCCCCCTGTTTAAAAAGTTTGAGGACCCCTGCCTCAGACCATCAGTCTAAAATGTAAGGCAATTAACATGCTTCCTATGCAAGCACTTTTCCCAAGGTGTTGCTCCATTTGTGCTTGTAGTTATAAAAGCACAACAAGGCTTTTAAAATCTTTAGTGGTAATACCTTCGATTCCAAAACCAAAAAAGATATTTTATTCTCTGCTGAGGCATCTTGATGGCTAGGATGCCCATCTCCCCATTATTTCATACTTACAGAATTTAAAACTAAAATATTTTAATTTATTTGTTGGGTGTAATGAACATTGTTTTAATTTCCATGTTCTTCGTTTCTAAGGTAAAATATATACCTTACAAAATTAAAATTACTATTTACTATGTGACTTTTCATTAACTTTTATACTATAGTTTAATATGCTTTCATTAAAAAAAAAAAAAAAAGGCTTCCAATCTTCTTCAGTTCCAAGGCTGCAATAGAATCTCAAAACAAAACAAAAAAATCAATACACTAGAAAGGGTAAAACAAAAATTGTTTCTTGGGTTAATACCTTAATAATTCACTGTTTCAAAATAACATTCTAACACAAAATAAAATTCTATAGGCTCTATCCATTTTTTATTATATGTACCAGTGAAGATCCACAAAGTAACTTCTTAAGTCAACATTTCAGAGTGTGGAAAACAATGTGATGTCTCATTGCTGTCTCTGAATTTACATGGTATTCATAATAGTAGAGATTACAATGTAGTTTAGGTTTCAAAACTTGAAAATTCTCTTTGACTTGAAAATTCTCTCAAGTTTTGATCATAGTCAAAATCAAAGCATTAAATTCAAGAAGTTTGAAAAGAAGCACTTTTTTCTGAGATTATAACTGATAATCTTTTAACAGTGGTCAATTTGTATACTCTTTTACCTTCTACAAAGGACCTTACTGATAAGGGGAAAAAAATGTTTCTTACCATAATTAGGAATCCAAACTTACTGTTATACCAAAAAACAGCATCCGTGCTTTGCAATAGAAAAATATTTTCAAAAGCATTTTCAAAAATAGGTTCATGTTCCTGACTACCAAAGGTCTGTAGAAACACTTTTGAAGCTTCATCCTGTGTAACAGGTTTTGTTTTATTTGTATTGATTTTTTCATGGCTAGCTACCAAAATATCAAGAATTTCAAATACAGAGAGGAAGAGCAGAAGGACAAGAAAAACACAATGAAGAGTGACTGGCCTTTGAAAATAGTTGAAAAAAAATCTATTTTAGCTGCTCTAATATAATTTTCATTTATTCCTTATCAGTTCCCCTCTTCTGGCCCCAATGTTTTCTAATCAAATTGAGGATTTGTTTACCACTTTAGTGCCTGTGCCACTACTTACTGTTCCCTCACCTGAAAATCCCTTCCATATTCCTTTCCTTCACTCTTTTCCACACCTCAGTCCCTACAATGTATTTATAGAAAAAAGTTTTGGGCCAGGTGCAGTGGCTCACGCCTGTAATCCTAGCTCTCTGGGAGGCCGAGGTGGGCGGATCGTTTGAGCTCAGGAGTTCGAGACCAGCCTGAGCAAGAGTGAGACCCCATCTCTACTATAAATAGAAAGAAATTAATTGGCCAACTAATATATATATAGAAAAAATTAGCCGGGCATGGTGGCGCATGCCTGTAGTCCCAGCTACTTGGGAGGCTGAGGCAGCAGGATTGCTTGAGCCCAGGAGTTTGAGGTTGCTGTGAGCTAGGCTGACGCCATGGCACTCACTCTAGCCTTGGCAACAAAGTGAGACTCTGTCTCAAAAAAAAAAAAAAAGAAAAAGAAAAAAGTTTTGATTTTAAGTCAGAACATTGGGTTCAAGTCCCATTTAATCCCATTTAATTCCATTTATGATCTATATGAACATGGGCAAATTATTAAGCCTTTATTCACCTTCAAGGATAAGTCACTGTGTTACTATGAAGAGTGAATGAGTTACTGTGAAAACACTAAATTTTTTTTTAAATGAATGAAGATTCGATCTGATAGTCTCTGCCTGTAAAACAAGGGCCTAAAGAAATAAATGTAGGCTGTAACACTAGATCTCTATACCAGCATAATAATATGGAGAGAAAGGGTGGCACTAGAAAGTTAAAGTTAAAACAAAGAACATATACAAATATAAACCTTTTTGAAAACCATGTGCAAGGCTGGGAACAGTGGTTCACACCTATAATACCAGCAGTTGGAGAGGTCAAGGCAGGAGGATCGCTAGAGCCTAAAAGTTAGAGATCAACCTGGGCAACATACAGACCCTGTCTCCAAAAAAAATTTTTTTTAATTAGCCAAGTGTGTTGGCACACACCTGTAGTCCTGGGTATTCGGTAGGCTGAGGCAGTAGGATCGCCGGAGCCCTAGAGTTTAAGACTGCAGTGAGCTATCATCACACCACTGCACTTCTCCAGTCTAGGCGACAGAGAAAAACCCCATCTCTTAAACGAAAAAGAAAAAGAAAACTACGTACAAAGCTATAGGTATATCTGTCTTACAAGAAATTCTGAACTTTTTACAGCATGTTATTCATCCAAGTATTTAAGAGTGGATATTGTTTTAATTTGTAATGCTGTAGGAATGATTTTCTTAAAAATATATTTGGCTTTGGAATTTATACATCTATTACAAAATTATTTTTAAAAAATTAAGTCTATTTAGACTGTTCTATCTAAATTTCCTATTATTTACAAAACAGCCATTATAATAAAAACTGCATGAACCATTGTGTTTGTAGTGGGTTGAACAGTATCCTCCAAAAATTCATATCCACCCACCAGAATCTGTGACCTTATCTGGAAATAAAGTCTTTGCAGATATAATTAGTTAAGGATCTTGACATAAACTGCCCTGGATTTAGGAGGGCCCTAAATCCAATGACCAGTGTCTATAGGAGAAAGGAGAGGGAGATTTGGACAAAGAATAACAGAGGCGGCCAGGTGAAGAGAGAGGAAGAGACGAGAGTTATGTTGTCACAAATCAAAGAACACCTTGGGTCACCAGAAGCTGGAAGAAGGCAAGGAAGGATTCTTCCCTAGAGCTTTCAGAGAGAGTGTGGCCCTGCTGGAACCTTAATTTCAGACTTCTAGCCTCCAGAATTGTGAAAGAATAGTGTCTGGGTTTTATTTATTTACTTATTTTTCATTTGTTTTGTTTGTTTGTTTGTTTGTTTGAGACAAGGTCCCAGTCTCACTCTATCATCCAGGCTAGAGTGCTAAAGTGCAATGGTGTCATCATAGCTCACTGCAACCTCAAACTCCTGGGTTTAAGCAATCCTCCCGCCGCTTCAGCCTCCCAAGTAGCTAGGACTACACGATTGCTCAACCATACCTGGCTGGTTTTTTTGTTTTTTCTTTTTTGTAGAGATGTATCTTGCTATGTTGCCCAGGCTGATCTTAAACTATTGGCCTCAAGCAATCCTTCTACCTCAGCCTCCCAAAGTGCTAGGATTATAGGTGTGAACCACCACACCTGGCCATGTCTTTTGTTTTAAGCCACCAACTTTGTAATAATTTGTTATAGCAGCCCCAAGAAATATAAAGAATTAGAGAGCTAACCTGTAGCTGTTACACAATACATCACTAAGTACTGTTGTTAAGACATTTTAAAAAGTGAGAATTAGCCAGGCGAGATGGCTTACTCTGATAATCCCAGCACTTCGGGAGGCCAATGCTGAAGGATCAACTGAGGCAAGAAGTTCAAAACCAGCCTGGGCAACATAGCAATACCCCATTTCCACAAAAAAATTAAAAAACTTGCCAGGTGTTGTGGTGTGCTCTTGTGGTTCTAGCTATTCAGGAGGGTAAGGTGGGAGGATCACTCAGGCCCAGAAGTTTGGGGCTGCAGTGAACTATGATCACACCACTGCAATCCAGTCTAGACAACAGAGCAAGACTCTGTCACTAAAAGAAAGAAAAAGAAAAAGTAAGGTTACTTCTCTCATACTTCCCTATAATAGTATTAACTTTCCCTTAAAACACAACTTTTTTCCTTTTCTCTTCTTAGTTAACAATCTTTTTGTTTCTACATTCCAGAACAATCAGTATCACCAGAAATGTACACAATAAAAAATCTAACCTGTCTGAAATTTATTTAAATTTAAGCAGTTACATGAGCTAGTTCCCTATGCAAAATTACTTTTTCAGAAAAACAATGGAGGCCGGGCACTGTGGCTCATGCCTATAATCCTAGCACTCTGGGAGGCTGAGGTGGGCGGATTGCTCAAGCTCAGGAGTTCGAAACCAGCCTGAGCAAGAGCAAGACCCCATCGCTACTATAAATAGAAAGAAATTAATTGGCCAACTAATATATATAGAAAAAATTAGCCGGGCGTGGTGGCACATGCCTGTAGTCCCAGCTACTCGTGAGGCTGAGGCAGCAGGATCACTTGAGCCCAGGAGTTTGAGGTTGCTGTGAGCTAGGCTGATGCCATGGCACTCACTCTAGCCTAGGCAACAAAGCAAGACTCTGTCTCAAAAAAAAAAAAAAAGAAAAACAATGGAAACTTAGATATAACAGAAAAAAATGCTTCTGAAAAATTCTATGATGAAGACATTGATAACAGGAAAAAACAAAATAATTATGAATTTATAAAAGTTATATTTTCCTTCACACTGTAAATTATATTTAAGAATTTTAAATGAACAGCCCTTCATAAATAATTTTATAACCCAAAACATTGCTAGAGCTCAGCAATAACAAGGCATTAAATCTTACAATATTTAATGATCTCAGTTTTGACCATGACAAATGTTTTTACATTAAGAAATACTATTTCAGTAACAATGATTTTGATCAATGATTTCACTTTTATAATAGCTTTTAATAAAAATGATCTTCATCATATTGGGGCCTATAATATATAAATTAATCTACAACTGGGAAAAAATTGCTGATCAAAAAGTTATTTCAAGAGGTTAGGTTTCTTAGAATTCACTATTTAGATAGTAGTCCCTAAAATTTAAAACCTTACCCTGAAATTTCTTAGCACACATCACCACTGTCTTTTCCTAATACCACCCTGTCCATCAGTGCTAAATTCATATGTAGATTTCCAGTTCTGTTATATGACTACATGACTTGTCACCTCCCACAGTGTCTTCACAGCTGATTAGTGACATTTTTAATGTATATCATTATAGACTATAGGTTTAGCATCCCTTATCTGAAATGCTTGGGACCAGAAGGCTTCACATTTCAGATTTTTTTGAGATTTTGGAATATTTGCATTATACTTAACTGACTGAGCATCCTAATCCAAAAATCCTAAATCCAAAATGCTCCAATGAGCATTTCCTTTGAGTGTCATGTCAGTGCTCAAAAAGTTTCAGATTTCAGAGCATTATGGACTTCAGATTTACAGATATTCAATCTATATCTCCAAGACTAATGGAATGGCAATTTTATTTTCCAAACTACACACTCGTTAGAGGGGAAGAATCAGGGCTGGACTGATGTATTTGTGTTCTGAATACATGTGCTTGAGACCCTCCAGCCCTAAGAAACTTTATTCCTAGATCTGTCCCCACCCACTTCAGCATCAATTGCTCTCATTCCATTAATTTCCATTATTCTGCCTTCATTTATGCTCACGTCTATTCTATACACTTTTTTTGTTTTGGTTTTTTTTTTTGAGACAGAGTCTCACTTTATTGCCCAGGCTAGAGTGAGTGCCATGGCGTTAGCCTAGCTCACAGCAACCTCAAACTCCCGGGCTCAAGCAATCCTGCTGCCTCAGCCTCCCAAGTAGCTGGGACTACAGGCATGTGCCACCATGCCCGGCTAATTTTTTTTTTTTCTATATATATTAGTTGGCCAATTAATTTCTTTCTATTTATAGTAGAGATGGGGTCTCGCTCTTGCTCAGGCTGGTCTCGAACTCCTGAGCTCAAAGGATCCGCCCACCTCGGCCTCCCAGAGAGCTAGGATTACAGGCTTGAGCCACCGCGCCCGGCCTCTATACACTTTTTAAAACTCTCTGTGGACCTTACTATTTCTGCAATTCAACAAACATGGCTTACTGAGTCCCAATAAGCCAGACAACTCTAAGATACAAAATATAGGCATTTTACTCTAAAGAAAAAACTTTTAAAAATTTTCCAATCAGATATTCTTACCTTTCAAATCAGATTACAAAAACAAATAGTCTTAATCTGCTGCCTCCACTTCCTAGCTTTTATCCTGCTAAAGTTCTACAATTTGGTTCACAACACAACATTCCAGCTGAAACAATTCAAGGTAAAGCTATCCTTGATAGCAATTCTCAAAAGATAGCATGATATACTAGAGTACAGGTGTGAGAAAACATCTAGACTATGGCTTGCCACTCAATAGCTGTGTAATTATTCACAAGTAACAACTGGGGATTGGGTGTTGGAGGGTTCACTGGTTCCGCCTTATCCATAAATTGGGTAGAAACAGATGACCTATAGAGTTACCTTTCAAGTCTAACATTTTGTGAAATACAAAGCTCTTCATTAACTCCTCATCTCACTGATCTCTATCTGCCACACCTGACAGAAATATTCCATTTCTATGACTCTCAATTCTGATCTCCTCTCTGTGTTATCTGGATTTAGATTAGCTATATAAAACAAAAACTCAGATTTCTAGCAGTTTAAACATACAGGATTATAGTTTCTCATGTTAAAAATAAATAAATTCTATGTCCACTGTAACAATCCCACTGTAAGTCATTAGGTACTCAGGTTCTTTCTGGATTTTTGCTGATATCCCTAGGATTTGGGCCCTTATCTACTTGGTCCAAGATGGCTGCTGAACCACCAGCCTTTATATTAATATTAGAATGCAAGTCTCAGGAAAAAGAAAAGCTAGGAAGGCATACCCTCATCCTTTAAGAATACTTTCGGAATACTGCAGTCATCATTTCCACATTCATCCAAATGGCTAGAACACATTCATATATTTACACCTTTTAGAAACCTGAAAACAGTCTCTCTTTGGCATATCCATATAACTAGCCAAAATTAGGGCTTCTATCACCATCGAGGAGAAAAATTGCTATTGGGGAGAAAACAGTGTCTAATGCAAAATCTCCAAACCCTTCTTCTGTGGTTGCTTATCTTTTCCATCCTCTTAGCAATGGTGTTTCCCAAAGACTGGTCCTTGGTCCTCTTTTTTTTCTCTATGCCTACTTCCTGAAGGCACATACGCAATGTCATAGCTCTATCTACTCTAATGACTCTTAAGTCTTTGTACTACCTCCCTACCTATCCCATGTTTCAAAGTCTCCACTTGGATGGAGACTTCCAAAATAAACCCCATTCTCTTCCAAGTCCACAAAGACAAATAAGTAATTTTAAAAGACAATCATTTTCAATCTTCCTACTTAAGTCACAGCATCACAAGTACCCCAAACCTTCAGGTTTGCAATTTTGAGGTTGCCTCTGACTCCACTTTCCATTTCCCACAAGCCACGAGTCACAGGTCATATTGAGCTTCTAAAAAGAAATGAAATAAACTGTACTACATGACGTTTATACAGCATATGACTTGGGATATACATTCATCAAACTGACTTTGGCTCCCTACAACTCTAATATTCTAAAGTCATTATCCTAATTATCAAATCCATGAGTCTATTTTTAGTCCTCATTATACATGACTTCTTCAGAGCATCTGTCATTTATTCATCATTTCTTCCTCCTCCTCAAAATTCTCTACACCCAGAGTTTCCTTGATACCATATCATACTATCTTGGTTCTCCTTGCTAGACCTCTGACTACTCCTAGTCCATATCCTTGCTGCTGCTGCTGCTACTTTATCTACATTTTGAATATTGATTCTTTTTCTCTGAGTACAATTCTGAGGCCACTCTTCTTTTCACTCTACACCCATTTCCTGAGCAATCTCATTCTTTACATATTTGACAATCAGCTGGCTATTGATAATTGCCAAGTTAAATCTCTAATCTTCACTTCTCTCCTTACCTTCTAACCCATATATCTAAAACACCTAAATGGAATCTCTACCTTGACTATCATCACCTTTAATTTAACATGTCTAAAACTACCCTCAGCATTTTCCTTCTCTCATCAAAATTCATTCCTTCTCCTGAATTTCCTATTTGCATTCATAGCATCATCATCATTCACCCAATTACCCAGTCTACTCTTTCTACTTTACCACTTACATTCATTCATTATTAAATTTCACTAATTTGAGCTTCCAAATTTCTCTAAGATTCATACTTTCCATTTCCACAGTAAAAGCTCTTGAGTTTTCTCATATTAATCTTTCTCCCTTCAGTTCACTGCCATTTGAGTCACATTTCTATATTGTTTGTTGCTTTTCAAGAACCTTGATTTTTCAACAGACCCACTATCTCAGAGTCAAGGCTAAATTCTATATAGCCTGATATACGGAGCTTTTCACAATCTGACCCCAACCCACTCTAGCACCAAAGCCTACGTCAATTCACATTTACACTTCTCTCCATTCCTGTACAAGACATTCACACTCACTCACACACACACACACACACACATACACATTTTTCTCTTTGCCTGTAATCTCCTCTATCCTATAGGACAGGGGTCCTCAAACTTTTTAAACAGGTGGCCAGTTCACTGTCCCTCAGACCGTTGGAGGGCCGGACTATAGTTTAAAAAAAACTATGAACAAATTGAAATGAAAAATGAATGAAAAAATGAAAAAAAAAAACCAAATTCCTATGCACACTGCACATATCTTATTTTGAAGTAAAAAAAACAAATGGGCAAAAACACCTGCATGTGGCCCTCGGGCCGTAGTTTGAGGACGCCTGCTATAGGATGTATGCATCCCATACAACTTGGTTTAAACATCACCTCTCATAAGAAGCCTTCTCTTTCCCTCAATAAAGTGGGTCCACCCTATTCACTTATCATTACTTATTTCAAGATAGTCTCCATTAATGACTAAGGTAGGAATAGAGTTTTACCCTTTTTTTTTTTTTTTTGAGACAGAATCTGGCTCTGTTGCCCAGGCTAGAGTGCCGTGACATCAGCCTAGCTCACAGCAACCTCAATGTCCTGGGCTGCATCGATCCTACTGCCTCAGCCTCCCTAGTAGCTGGGACTACAGGCATGCGCCACCATGCCCAGCTAATTCTTTATATATATATTTTTAGTTATCCAGCTAATTTCTTTCTATTTTTAGTAGAGACAGGGGTCTCACTCTTGCTCAGGCTGGTCTCGAACCCCTGAGCTCAAACAATCGGCCCGCCTCAGCCTCCCAGAGTGCTAGGATTATAGGCATGATCCACGGCGCCTGACCTAGAGTTTTACTCTTTACTCATTTATTCTAACTTAGCACAATGTGTGGAAGGCAATAAATATTGTCAAATCAATGAATCCCAAATGGTTCTTGACAGCTGGCAACAAACAGCAACTGGGAAATTCCAACTACTTCAATATAGAACGGGAGTAGGAGAGAAAACTCAGGCTATGTATTAATTACAATGGTTTAATAATAATCAATTATCAATTTTTAAAATGTCTCCAAATGTGATATTTCAGATAGCATACATAAATTTACACTTTAGCTTACCTCACTTACACTGCTTAAGTAAAACTGATTAGATATCTAAGAAACATTTGAATGCTTTCCCTAATATACTTATGCAGATTAACATGAAAAAATACAAGAACCTCAAATGATTATCATACTTGACTCCAGATTAACTATCAAGATAAAATGGATTAATTCTAAATATATTAATGGATAGAAGTAAACAAAAAGGAAAAAAAATAAAGGCATAGAAGGAAATTAACACAGGTGGTCATTATCAATTTTTCTTGGACCAATCTCAGTTAAAAAAAGTAAAAACAAGAAAAATATAGTTGGCTAAATAATTTCATCTATTAGAAACTAATAAAATTTCCTAACTATTCTGCCATAATACATAGGAAAAGTCAGGAAAATAAAATCTTAATTTCAAATTATCAAAATCAAGCTGTCATAAAAATCAGTGATTTTCAATCTATGTTCTCCTTAGCATGATTGCAGCATTATGAGAACACAAAACTGGAAATAAGCCGAATGTCCAATGATAAAGTGAATGATGAAGTTAATATACCCACAAGATGTAATAGTTCAGCCATTAAAGATTATGTTTTTCTGAAATTTTATAGAATAAGCTTTCCCCATATCATTAATGTTTTTTAATACCAAGGGTATCTTCTATCTTCCTTACAGCTTTTTTAAGTTAAACTTTTTGAGACAGTTGTAGATTTATACACAGCTATAAGAATTAATGGAGGAACCATATACCCTTTACCCAGTTTCCCCCAATGGTGACATCTTGCAAAATTATATTACAATATTACCACCAGGATATTACACAATCTACCAATCTTACTTAGATTTCCCCAGTTTTACTTGTACTTACTTGTGGTTGTGTGTCTATTAGTTCTGTGCAATTTTATCACATATGTAGATTCATATATCTACCACCCAGTCAAAATATAAAACATTTCTATCACCACAAAAATCCCCCCATTACCCTTTCATAACCACATCCACCTTCAACCCTTCTCTTTATAGCTTTTCCCCCCACATTTTAAACAACTGTGTGTTCATTCACTATATCTTTATTAAACACTCACTATGTGCCAAGCACCCTTCTTTCTATACTATTCAAACATGTATTAACTCTTTTTTCCAGTTTGTAAAAACAATTTTTTAAAAGACAAGGCCTTTTTTTTCTTTTAATCCAATTTTAAAATAGAAATATTTAAAGACTCAACTGAAAGTACTGTTAATTGCAAAAACACTTTTGGAACAAAAATAGTGTATTGGTTGAGTAATTCCAGAACACTCTGGTATACACAGACATTGCAGTAACATTTTATCATAATGTAACTAGCTTTTACAGAGATTTAGGTAATAAAACCATATTACCTCCTGAAAAAAAGCATGTAATATGGAACAAGGGTTTGCAGAATCAATTAGATTTATTCTTCATTTGTAAGTTAACAAGAACATAGATTTAGTGAATTTTCCAATAAGTTTTTACAGAGGGTTTTACATAAACAGGACTACTGAAATGATACAAATCAAGATGTGAGCATTCAGACAACTAAGTGAACAAACATCTAAAAATTGGTCCAAATTAAAATATCTGCTCTTCAAAAGACACTGTTAAGAAAATGAAAAGATACGCTACAGACTAGAATACCTGCACAACACCTGATAAAGACTTGTATGTAGAATTAGAAAAAAACAACTCAATAGTAAGTCAAATAACTCAATTTTAGAAAGACAAAAGTTTGATCACTTTACAAAATATATACGAATGATAATATGAACATGAAAAGGTGTTTAACATCAATAGTCACCAGGAAAATGAAAATTGAAACCACAATGAGATACTACTGCATATCCACCAGAATAGCTTAATTTTTAATTTTTAAATAAAAATATTGTATTGTATACTTGAAATCTCCTAATAGAGATCTAAAATGTCCTCACCACACACACAAAAAAAAGGTAACCATGTTAAGTGATGTATATGTTAATTAGCTTGATTGTGGTAATTATTCTACAATGGACACATATATCAAAACATCATGCTATACACCATAAACATGTGCAATTTTTATTTGTCAATTATACTTCAATAATGCTGAGGGGAACAAGATTTCTAAAAATAAATAAAAGATTAACTGGAACTGTCATACATTGCTGCTGAGAATGTAAAATGGCACAATTTGGAAACAGTTTGGCAGTTTCATATAAACCGACACTTATCATGACCCAGCAATTCTTCTCTTAAGTACTTACCCAAGAAAAATGAAAACATATGAACATACGAACATTCAAAGATCCGTATGCAAATGTTCGGAACAACTTTGTTCATAATAGACAAAAACTGGAAACTCAAACGTCCACCAACTGGTGAATGGATAAACAAATTGTATTATATTCAGCAATAAAAAGGAACAACTGCCAATAAATACAACATGGAAAAATCTCAACTGCATGATTCTACATGAAAAAAGCCAGACATTAAAAACTGTACAATTCTATTTATATGACATTCTAGAAAAAACAAAAACAGACAGAAAACAGATCAGTGATTGCCAGAGGCTCGAGAGGGAATTGAATGTAAAGGGACATGACAGAACTTTTTGGAGGAAACGTTACATATTTTTATATATATATATATATATATGAACAAGTTTGAGGCTTAAGGATTGTTAGAGCCTCAAACTCCTGGGCTCAAGCAATCCTCCTGCCTCAGCCTCCTTAAAAGCCGGAATGACAGACACACACCACCACACCCAGTTAATTTTTCTATTTTTTGTAGAGATGGGGTCTTGCTAAGGCTGGTCACAAACTCCTGACCTCAAGCAATCCTCCCACCTTCGCCTCCCAGCGTGCTAGGACTGCAGGTATTAGCCACCGCACCTGGTCTATATCTATACCTTGATTGCCATAGTCGCTATCCTAATGCATACATTTGTCAAAACTCATTTAAAGGTTCACTTAAAAGAGTAAATTTTACGGCATGTAAATTATACTTCAATAAACATGACTAAACAAAAATTATCCCAAGTTAAAAAAAATTATATATTTCACTACTGATATTCTACAATTTATACAAGCTTTTGGATTTTGTTACTTAAAAAAATAGTCTTCCCTTTCCTTGCTGTTGGAAAGACAGTTCTCACAGTAGCCCTGGAGCAGAGGTGAGGCTTGTGGAAGCCTGAGTGAGCTAAGGAGGGAATTCGTGTGGTAGGGAAATGGCCAAAATGTATTGAGTCGGAACCTGAGAGTCAAGGCAGGAGAGGTAAACTGGCAGAGGGTACTAGGGTGCAAACAGAGTGAGGAGGATGTCTTCCAATGAAAGCAGCCCACCACGGGGTATCAGAGCCTGAGTGTGGTGAGAAATGTGTCTGTAGACAGTGGGGAGATTAGTATGGGGAGCCAGAGCAAGTTGGGGAGAGTTTCCTAGTATTGAGGCATCCTGGTACAGACTCTTAGATTCTTGACAGGGGTAGGGGGATGGGAGAGATGGAATAAAGAAGCTAAGCCCCAGGAGGGAGAGAAGTGAGTAGTAGTGAAGGTGGGAGACTGAACAAATAAGTAAATACATTAAGGATAATGGAAACCAGATTTCTCACTGTCAGAGAACACAACAATATGAAAAGGGAGAAAATGAGAATGGACCCTGGATTATTTGACTTAAATAGGAGGTATCAGTGTGTGAATTCAGTTTTCAATACATATAGATAAGAAATAAATATAGACGTCAATGTGTATGTACATACATACATATATTCCCCCAGCTCCAACCATTAAGAGGTTCTGGGAGTAGTAACAACCCACTAGCAATAAATACATAAGCACTGAGATCTTAGCTTCTAAAGGTTATTCTCCACAAAAAGGAACCAGGGATCCCTAGCGAAAGGGCTGATTCCAGGGCCAATACAGGAAAAGTACAAGACAAGCCGGGAACACCTTCTCGTGCTTCCAGTGCCAAAAAGGAAAAAGACACTCTCTAAGAATAATGGAGACATGTCGTAAGAACGCAGAAGCCACCTTGAATAGCTCTCATTGGCCAAATGAGGAGCAATTTGAATATCAAAATAAATAGTGCTACGGTCTGAATGTTTGTGTCCCCCTTCAAAATTCATTAAAATCCTAACGCCCAAGGTAATGATATTAGGAGGTGTGGCCTTTGGGAAGTGATTAGGTCATGGGGATGGAACCCTCATTAATGGGATTAGTTCCCTTAGTAAAAAGACCCAAGAGAGCTCATTTGCCCCTCAGGCCATGTGAGGTTAAAGTGAGAACATGGTTGTGAGGAAGCAGGCCATCACTAGACACCCAATCTGTCCCAGCCTTAATCTTGGACTTCCAGCATCTAGAACTGTGAGAAATAAATTTCTATTGTTTATAACCCACCCAGTTTGAGGAACTTTTGTTATAGCAGCTGGAACAGATTTGAGACAAATAGTAACAGAATATAATCCACTAAAAAAAACAGAAAACCAGGAATCTATGTAGACAACAATGAATAAATTTTATTAAGAGTTTGGTGAGGAACAAGATGTTAACATAGTTTCAAAGTACTCCTCACAAAAACAATTAAGTATTAACTTTATAGTAGAGAAGCCTAGCAGACATTGCTTATATCAAATAATCAAAGTGAAAATCACCAATAATGAGACAAAGTAAACTTGTACACGACCTGACAGGATGCAATGATCATCAGTTCTGTGATATTCTCTGCCCAAGTGCATAACCTGTATGTATCTAATCATGAGGAAACATACAAATCCCAAATTACGGGGCATTCTGCAAAATAACTGACCTATAATTGTCAAAAGTGTCAAGGTCATGAAAGAAGATGAAGGAACTTTTCCAAACTGAAGGAGACTAAAAGAGACACAACAAATGAATGCAACACATACTTCTGAACTGGATCCTTTTGCCAGTAAAGAGATGAATAGCACAATCAACAAAACTTGAACCAGTCTGAGAACTAGATGGAGTACTGTATCAGTGTTAATTTCCTATTTTGATGATTGTACTGTGAATATGTAGAGGAATATTCTTATTTGTAAAAAATGCACACTAAAACATTCTGGGGTGATAGGGCATCAGGTCAGCAGCTTCCTCTCAAATTGTTGTTGGAGGGGAGGAATTCTTTGTACCATACTTGCAACTTTTCTGCAAGTTTGTTACTATTTTAAAATTGTTTAGAAGTGTGGGAAGAGGGACAGCAGTCCATAAAAACTAAACAAGAGGCAGGGCACAGCAGCTCATGTCTGTAGTCCTAACACTTTGGGAGCTGAGGTGGGAGGAGTGCTTGAGGCCAGGAATTTGAGACCAGCCTGAACCAGAGTAAAAGACCCTGTCTCTACAAAAAAAAAAGAAAGAAAGAAAAAGAAAAATTAGGTGGTGCATGCCTGTAGTCCCAGCTACTCTGGAGGCTGACGAAGGAGAATCACTTGAGCCCAGGAGTTTGAGGGTGCAGTGAGCTATGATAACGCCACTACACTCTAGCCTAGGTGACAGAAAGAGACCCTGTCTCTAAAAAACAAAAACTAAACAAAGTTAAAAAAAAAAAAAAAAAACCTGTGATTCACCGTACTTCATCTTGGTAGGAAAGAGACATCAGACTATGCAAAATTACTAGGAAATAATACAAAATCCTGTTGCCAGAAGATACTTCAAATATAGCCCCACCCCTTCTCTTAACAACTGACCTCAATCAGGTCATAAGTGGTGAGGGATAAAAGAATATGAAAGGTTACCACTAAAGGAGAGAAAGTTCTTAGGAGAGGAATAATGAAAGGCAATGGACCAAGAGTGGGTAGAACAATGGTATTCTGATGCTACCAATGGCTATTACCATCAACAAAACACAATCTCAGCATCTTCTCTGAAAAATGAAGTGGGCTGTAGAGCTGATATCTAAAATTCCTTGCAAATGTGAGACTAGAATTACCCTGAAATAGAAGTGCTTCCTCTTGTTCTCTGAGACTTCTTATTGCTAACTTTTTTAAAAAAGTGCTTCCTCAGATCAATTTGCTACATTATGCTTAGCTATATAGTAATACAGAAGAATACAAACCCAAAAGTAAATGTGTCTAAAGCCAGAATTCTTAAGCTGTGTAAGTCCACCGGTTAGAGTGTAAAATGCAATCCGTTTGCCAAACTGTTCCTCACGGAGAAAAATTTGTAACGAATGAAAAAAACAGTTAAAACACACATTAAAGTGAAACAAGATCATCTTCAGCGGTCAGCTGGCTGTCCTTACTTAAAAGACATTCGTCTTTTTGAAATGTCTGTCACATTTGTCCTGAAAGAACAGAGAGCATTTCCTAGACATGTTTAAAAGTACAAAGAATCCTTTCCTCTCCCCGGTACAGCGCATTCACTGGGGCGGTCACTAGGCCCCCAACAGCACCAGGGTGAGGTAGCACTGGACTCTCAGCACTTCCTTTCCGAGAGGACAGCCCCCTGCGTCACTGGTTACTCACTCAGGATGCAGGGCAGAAGTTTATCCCCGAGGAACTTAGCACAGTTGGCTCCCGCCCTCCCAGCCCTGCGGTCCTGGGCCCAAACGCAGGGCACTGCCCCTGGTACCCGGCCGTCTCCAGAGACTGGGTCGCGGCACCCAGACTCGGCCTCGGCTGGCCCAGCTGGTCGGCCCAGGGCCTGGGCAGACGCGGCCTTTTCTCTCCACCTCCCGTCGGGCTGGTCCCTCACGCCCACCACGAGGCTCAGCCCCGCCAAGAAGGCCGGGCACCGACCGCCGGCTCCTCGGCGGCCCGGCCCGGCCCGGCCCTCCCCGCCTCCCGGCCTCGACGCCCGGCCCCGCGGAGCCCACTGGACAGTGGCCGGGGGGCGGGGGCGGGGAGGCGGGGGCGGCGCCCGCCCCACACCCTTACCTGGCTTCTCGTGGTCGTAGCCTACCACGATGAAGTAGTCGGCCAGCCGGGCCATGACCGCCACCGCCGCGCCCGGGAAGCGGGTCCCCGTCGCCGCCCTCGCCGCCGCCGCCCACCCGGCCCGGGAGGGCTCAGCATTTTCCGTGCAGCAGCAGTAGCGGCAGCGGCGGCACTTCAGCCATGTTTGACAACCGAGGCGCGCTCTGCGCCTGCGCGGCGTCTGGAGCCCGCTCCTCCCCACCCCCACCCGCGCCGGTTCAGTGGCCCGGAGCCGCGCGGCGAGCCCACCCCCACTCTGGGCGGGAGGCAGGACTTGCGGGGCTTGTGGAGTGAGCGGACCGGCGTGTTCCCGCCACGCGCCACCGCCGCAGCCGCGGGAGGTGGTTCACTTTGAGGCCTGGCTGCCCCTTCACGGCCTCTCTCCCTCTCCCTATTTTTCCTAAAGCAGGGGTCCTTGTTTCCGCCTTCTCTATTCTTTCCTTTGGGGTTTAAGAGAATGGACAGGGAGAGTTGTGGGGTCACTTAGAAAGTTTGCTGCTTCGGCTGCTCACCACCACCACCAAAGATGAGATTCTCCCGCTCTCGGCTGGAAGCAAGGAATTTGCACCGCCAGGGCTTTTGCTGCACGTTTCCTGTTTATGTTGTGCAGATGGGAATTTTAGAAACATGCCACCAAGCAGGCGGGGGAGGGAGAGGCTTTTGCGCAATCCTCAAAGGCGCCTCGGGTTTCAGGGCCGGGTGGGCCGGGGGCGGTCGGCCTGGGCTTCCCCCGAGCCTGGGGGAGCCAGATTCCACCGAGGAACGCGGCATCCCCGGGATCCTCCCGAACTGGGCTGGTCTCTCCCTGGGGAGCCCCGCCCGCCTCGCCTTGCTTCCCTTGCGGCGGTGCAGCCGGAGCAGGTGGTAACTTCCAACTTCCCTGCTCAAACCTGAAATAAAATGAATTAGTGGATCTCATCATCCAGGCTCAGGATTATCCAAGTCGCTTGCTTTTTTGTTGAACCTCCTGTTGGTCGTTTCGAATTTGGCTGGTGCGACATTCAGATGAGCTTACTGTACCATTCGTTAACCAAAATGAAGTTTTAATAGAATATGTACACGTGGTAAAGCAGAGATTTGGAAATCTCCATAGTTAGGAAGTTATCTTCGTGGTTGCTTATCACTGCTCACCATTAATTGAGGGTTTGATCCTTCACATTATAAGAGCTCTTAGCGAAGTGTCTAGAATGTAGTAGGTGCTTAACCAATATTTTTAATCAGTAAGTGAGCGATTTTCCCCCAACTACCAGCAAGAAGCTACAATGGCTCTCACTCTGAACTGAGAGTCCAGAGAGTTGTCATCTCAGCTCCTGAAGATTTATTATGCAGAAATTGACTATTTCCCCTTTCTGTGCCACACTCTTCATCTACAGATTGAAAGAGTTGGGCTGCACTGGAAGAACTGAAACTGAAGGAATATTTTAAATTTAGGACCTCTGTAAATTGATAACGGTCAAACTGAAACAGCGTAAAAATTGCAGGGGTGGAGGGAAGATAGATTGATCTCTAAAATAATTAAACCAAAAGAACCCACCTCAACCATACCCCATGTAGAAATCTGTAACTTCCCTGAGAACTCATCATCCAACTTGATCACTTTCGGTAAAGAGTAATCTTACTTCCTTGGGAGGCTGGATTAAACAGCCCTATTGTTAGAAAGCTCTTCCTTATTATGCCAGAGTTGTCCTACTGTAAATTCCCCTGATTCTGCTCTCTGGAACTATCCAGAAAAAATAAAATCCACTTTTGTATGACACAGCCTTTTGGATTTTGAAGGCAGCTGTCATATTCCTTCCTGATTTACTTTTTTCAAAAATTGGGATAGAATTTACATATCATAAAATTAACCATTTTAGAATGTATTTTAAATGGCATTAAGTACATTAACAATGTTGTACAACTACCACGTTTATCTAGTTACAAAACATTTTCATCACCCAAAAAGAACCCGATAACCATTAAGCAGTCATTCCCTTTCCTCCCTTCCCCAGCCTCTGGCAACCACCAATTTGATTTTGACTTGCCTATTATGGATCTGTCAGAAAAATGGAATCATATGGTATGTGACTTTTTGTGTCTGAGGTTTTTTTTTGTTTTGTTTTGTTTTGTTTTGAGACAGAGTCTCACTCTGTTGCCTGGACTAGAGTGCGATAACGTCAGCCTAGCTCACAGCAACCTCAAACTCCTGAGCTCAAGCGATCCTTCTGCCTCAGCCTCCCAAGTAGCTGGGACTACAGGCATCCACCACTATGCCCGGCTAATTTTTTCTATATATTTTTTTTAGTTGTCCAATTAATTTGTTTCTATTTTTAGTAGAGACGGGTCTCGCTCTTGCTCAGGCTGGTTTCGAACTCCTGACCTTCAGTGATCCTCCCGCTTCGGCCTCCCAGAGTGCTAGGATTACAGGCATGAGCCACCACGCCCGGCCTGTGTCTGGGTTTTTTCATTTAGAATATTGTTTTCAACTTTCATACATGTTGTAGCCTCAGTACAATTTGTAGCATCAGGTTGAAGTATCAGTACTTCATTCTTTTTATGGCTGAATAATATTCCACTGTATGTGTATACTATATTTTGTTTAGCTATTGATGGACAAATACCAGTTTTCAATTCTTTGGGGTATATTCCTAGGAGTAGAATAAGTGGATCATATGGTAATTCTATGTTTAACTTTTTGAGTAGCCACCAAATTGTTTTCTACAGTGGCCTCATGATTTTGCAATCTTGCAATGTGCAAGTGTTTGAATTTTTCTACATCTTGGTCAACACTTCTTTTCCTGTTGTGTTTACTTATCAAAACAAGTAGATACTTTAGTGGTATTTCATTGCAGTCCTAATTTGTATTTCCCTAATGATTAATGATATTGAACATCTTTTCATGTGTTTATTGGCCACTTCTAAATCTTCTTTGGAGAAATGTCTTTTTAAGTCCTTGCCCATTTTTATTTTTTATTTTTATTCCAGGATAGTATGGAGTACAAACATTTTGGTTACAAGTAATGACTTTTCCCCACCCAAGCCAGAGCTAGAGGTGTGCCCTTCCCCCATACAGTGTGCACTGCATCCATTAGTTGTGAGTTTACCCACCCCCACTCCCCCACCTGACCGACACCCAATGTATATTACTACATGTGAGCACCTTAGTGTTGATTAGTAAGTACCAATTTGATGGTGAGTACATGTGGTACTTATTTTTCCATTCTTGTGATACCTCACTTCGAAGGATGGGCTCAAGCTCTATTTAGGACAATATAAGAGGTACTAGATCACCATTGTTTTTTGTTCTTTGCCCATCTTTGAATTATTTGCCTTTTTGTTGGTGAGTTGTAAGAATTCTTTATTCTAGATACTAGTCCTTTCAGATCTGTGATTTGCAGATATTTTCTCACTCTATAGGTTGTCTTTTCATTTTCTTGATAACGTCCTTGGCCTCACAAAAGTTTTTTAACTTTGATGAAGTCTAGTTTTTTAGTTTGTTTTCCATGCTTTTAATGTCATATCTAAGAATCCATTGCCAAATTCAAGGTCATGAAGATTCACGCATGTTTTCTTCTAAGAGTTGTATAGTTTTAGCTCTTCTATTAATATTTAGGCCTTTGATCCATTTTGAGTTTATTTAGTAGTGGTAGGGGTCCCATTTTATGAAACTTTTTAAATGTGTTGATTTTTATTTCACTTGCAAGTGTTGGTTTAAATTATTTTAACTTTTTTTAAATCAAAGTTTAGTTGTTTTTAAGCCTGGAATCAAATACTTTCTGTTAGACATATTCCATCTGTTAAGGTCATAAATCGACTGCCAGTTCATTTGCAAAGGGGCATATTGTCATATAATGATTTTGACATATCCCAGTATATGTAGAAAGGCACTGCATATTGGTATATATACAAGAACATATTTTGCATACACTGAAGCTGTGCTTTGCTTCTCAGCCAACAGCTGCCAGCCTGCTGAAACTGATAAGCCCTGATGAGGCAACCTGATACTAAGGTTGGCTCAAGGCCAGACCATCTTCTAAGATAACCACCTTCACCTTTCATCAAAGAGAGAGGGAGTAAAGCAAGGCCAGATTTGTTTTTCTGAAGCCTGGCAGGAGCAGGAAGCCAGGAAGGGTATGTAACACAGTAATGATGTGTACCTAGGCACCTAACAGATGCCTATCTTTTTTGCTTTGGAACACAAAATGGAGCCGATTACCAGTGAACAAGGCTTATCAGCGGTTGCCCCTAGTGGGCTATTGTGGGGTAAGTGGTTGATGTGTACAGTCATTTCGAGTGCTTGCTGTGGTTAGCCACTATAGTTCAAGGAGGCAGTATGAAAGTTAGATTTGACCAAACATCCAGAGGCAGGGCAAGAGCCTCTTTACATTGCCTCTACCAGCCCATAACAAAGGAGACAAAGCAGCTGTGGTGGAAAATTCCCTGATTCATTGCTACATCTTCAACCACTCAGTTGCCTAAGCAAGGAACTTAATGATTGTTATCCTTGACAGTGCCTCTTAGCCCAGCATTCATCACTCAGTCCTGTTGTTCCTACCTCTCAAATATGTCCACTTCTCTCACCCTCACTGCTACCCCACTAGTCTGAGCCATTATCACCTCCTACTTTGATTATTGCGATACATTCCTAACTGGTATCCCAGCTACGTTGGTAGTTCCAGGCTTTCTATATAGGTAAAACTTAAGGACAGTAAGCATGCTATTGAACCTGTCTTAAAATTAAACTTGTATAGCAAACATACTATTTCTACCTTGAGTGTGTGTTTGGGGTACAGGGAAGAGGCTTCAGAGATTGCTGGTGGAAAGTGTCCTGCTTTCACATGTCTGATGAAATCTTATGCTTGAATCTTAACACTCACTCAAAGTATCTCTGACACTGGCAGCTACAGTATAAATAGGTACTGTGAGAGTTTGTAAGGCTGTTTTTACTTAGATTGTATGTTTGGTGAGCAGGACTGGCTACATAATTTGTGGAGTCCAGTGCAAAATGAAAATGTAGTACCTCCTGTTCAAAAATTATTAAGAATTTCAAGACAGCTTCAGTAGATCATCAAACCAGTGGACCCTTCTGAGTTCAGGCCCTTTGTAACTGACCCAGGTTCACGGGTACATGAACCTGGCTCTGTTGGTGCAATTTACAGTGAAGGGATTGTGTGTATATGTGTGGTGGGGGGAAGTGTAAGAGAGATTATGGGAGGACTAGACCCTCTCCAATCTCTCCAGATTTCCACCACTGCACTGCTTCTCTTCTTGCTTCTCTCTTATCCATCAAAACCACATGTAATAGCCAAAATGATCCCTTAAATAAATGTATAAATATATCAAATCATGTCTCTCTTGTCTTCAAACCAATAGCTTCCCATGTCACCAGGAATAAAGTGCAAAATCTTCAACATGTCTCAAAGTGTCTATTTACTCTGACCTTGATGACCTCTTTAATCTTATTTCATGCCACTCTTCTCTTTCACTCAATATATTCCAACCAAACTGGCCTCTTTTCATTTTAGCTAATGTGCCAAGTTCTTCTGCATCTCTAAGGCTTTGCATATGTTGTTTCCTCCATTTGGAACATTAGATTTCCCCTAGTCTTTCTTTTCCTTCACAACACTTACCACAGTTTATAATCATGTATTTATTCCCATGAGGATTTGTTTACATCTAGTCACCCCACTAGGCTATAAGTTTGCTGAGGGCAAGAAGAATGATTTCATTGATGATTATTGTATGTTTAGAACTTAGTGCTGAGGACATAATACATGATCAGTAAATAGTTGTTGAAGGAACAAATAAACTTTTAAATCATGCAATCCCATATATAAGAATTGCTTCATTTCAGTGGTTCTTCTAATCAAATAGTACAGAATCCCCACCTAGAGGCAGGTGGCATGAAGGTTGCTGTCATTATCACCATTCTCTTTGTCTAGGGATGACTCCAAAAGGTCTAATCATCCCTTTAATCACCCATTCATTAATGCCATGCATTATGCCATCAGTTGTAAATTTCTCTTGAAGTCATTTCATCCTGTTCTGTTATAGCTGTTAATATAACAAGCTTCTTTTATGTTTACCACTTTCTGTGTCTTATCTTACATTTGTCCTACAGCAATTTACCTTCTTTAAGCTTCAGGAAGGTTTGCCTTCTGGCTTTATCATGTATAAGGACTATTTCTGTCTATTTTGTGTAGGAGAACAAAAATGAAGCAGCAAAGTATTACTTTTCTTTATGCTGACACTCTGCAAAATATTATGCCCTAAATAGAGAGGTTAACTGCCTTCCTGCCCCCATTACTCCAAACCAGACAGAAATTAAAAATACAGAAACAGTACTTTTTATTCTGTACCAGAGTTCTTAACTTGGTGAACCTCCTGAAACTGTATGCCTATTTTATGCTTCAATTGGTTTATTTAAATGTTCATTTTTCTGGAAAGTATCTATATTTTTATTAGCTCCTTAGAGAAGTCAGAGATCCCAAAAAAGTACCCTGGGCTTTGTATCCTGTTTTACTTCTCCCTGTGAGTGACCAAATCTTCAAGGTTGATTGTATCCTTTCTCTAAACCACTTTGTGTTATGACTCCAGGATGCATCTTGAATGTTGTTTTCAAGCAAACTTTGTAAACAAGCCCTCAGCTTAACAGGCATGTTGAATGATATAAATAATAAATGCATCATAAAATTTCCTGTTTGAAAAAACAGGCATCTGAGATAATTATGCAATGTACTTATACTACTTGCATTTTAGTTATTCTTATATCATTAATATAATTAATATTATTTATTATTTCTCATTACTTTTCTGAAAGATCTGAATGTGGTTGCCCTGGCCTTAGGAACTGTGTCTGTAGCATTAGCTGAAAAACCACCAGCACACATTTTTTAAAACTCTAAACATTACTAAGAGTAAGGCTTGGATTTAGGGCCTAAAAATCATTCAGCTGGAATGTGAAGAAGTTGAGACACTGTTATGCAACAAGCCTTTAGCATATGTGTATTTATATCTGTATATATGATATGAGAATATATACATTTATTACAATGGGGTTTATTTATAATCTGACTTCTTAAATTCCTGGGTACAAAAAAAGTAGATATTTATTAACCAGGATTTCTTTTCCTTTTTTCTTTTTCTTTCTGTTTTCTTGCCAGGGAGATTTTAAAGATGTTTTTTCCTTCACTTCCTTCCTTCCTTCCTTGTACTATCCGTGTTCAACGTGAATCTACAATCTCTGCGACTTGAATGGATGAAGCGCATGTTAACAAATCACCAGGATCAGAACTCCCGCTGTGGTGTTTCCTTCTAGATAGGACCATTGAACCGAAAATGCATTCTAGTGATTTTTTTTTTTTAACAATGATTAAGCAAACTCGAGATTTCATGAGAAAAAAATAGATGCCTAAATTGGGCAAATTCTTTATCTTTTTTCAACTTAAACCTCACAAAGCGTTGAGGAGCACTCTGGCTCCTGCTGCTCACCCGCGCGCGCGCGCGCGCACACACACACACACACACACACACACACACACACTTTCCAAGATACGGGTTTTCTAGCAAAATCCTCAGCGCTGCCAATCGAGCAGGACTTAACTTTAAGAAAGAATTAGCTTAGTTCTAAAGCGACAGACCTCTAAGTGACAGAGCGAGAAAGTGCACCCAGACTGACAAGGCGCGTGCTAAGGCTCTTAGGTGGGATCCTGGCACAGCCGCGACACAGCTGGCGTAGGCACTGGAGGCTGGCAGAGCCCAGCCACTGAGTCTCCCTCACTCCTTGGTTTGCTTTCCCTGTTGAAGCCGCCTGCAGCTCAAAAAGAAGTTTGAGCCAAGAGCACGCCTCGCGATCCTGTTCCCAAAGCGAGAACTGTTTCCCCCAGGAATACTGGACTTTGCTGAAAGATACAGGGAGGAGGCAACGAGGTACAGCCGCAGAATTTTCTGCAGACGGAACCCCTCAGGACTGGCGGAGACTGGAAGGAACGAGTCCAGACCACGAGATCTTCCCTGGCTGCGTGCCGACGCCCAGCTGTCCTTGACCTCCCCCGCAGTCTAAGGCGCGCGCCGCCGCCGGGGAAATGAAAGTAAAACCTGTCCTGGCGTGGACCCAGCTGGAAGCTGGGGACAAGTCGGTCGCATCCTCAGAGAGACTTGCAGACAACCCGTCCTGTACTGGGTGGGTTGGAGGAGCTTGACCTGTAGGGATGAAGTGAACGGAAGAGATGGGAAACGCGAGTCGATCACAAAAAACAATAGGCTAGGGAGGCTTCTGGAAACAGCAGGCGCACAGTAATACATGCTGTCTGCAGAGCAGACAGACTAGCCACCTGACCCAGGATACTGCGGTGACTGCCCTGCGGCCAGCCGGGCGGCCCGGCCAGGCCAGTTCGCCACGCTGCGCCCCTCTGACCCTCAGCGTCCCAAGCCCTTACCAGAGCCAGGGCCAGGAATCTGTCCCCTGCGCTCAGCTGGAACTCAGGTCCGCTCCGGTGACTCCCTCCGGGAAGAGTCGTCAGAATAAATAACCTCGGCGTGGCCATTTCTTCCCCAGGTGCAATGTCCACTATTCAGTCCTGAGAGGGAACGGGCGGCTGAGCCAGCAGCGTGCGGCGCAGACCGAGCTGTGGGCAAGGTCCGCGCGCCCCAGCGCCCAGCCGTCTTTGCGCTGGATCTCAGAATCGTTATGGCAGGCAGAGCAGGTAGAAAGCTGAGAGGTCTGCCGGGGACAAGTTCTAGACGGGCACACTAGAGAAGGAACGTGACGTCTGCACGTCCACACAGAGAATTGCCAGGGGGTGAGAACTAGAAGCCGGTCTAATCAGTGGTCTCGCACCCGTGGCCTCTCAGTCTAGTCGCTGGGCTTCAGGACATTCGTGTGGGAAGTAGGCGATAGGACACCAGAAAGCCTCTTGCAAGAAGACGTAGGCAGCCCCGCGGCGCTGAGCCTTTCCTCCCCAGTTTGGCCCCCAGAAGAGAAGTAAGAAAGTGAAGTCGAGAAGTGGTGATGGAAGAGCACAAATAGGTGACAAACATGTTTGGAATGATTCATCGTGAACAGGCGCAAATCCTTGGGCGGGGGCTGGGACTCTCCTCTCCCCCTTCAGGAGATGGTGACCCCAGCCTAGAAGAATCCACGCCGCACCCCAATCTGCTGTGCCTGCTCGTCTGGCCGAGTCAGGACTCTACTGCTTCCTCCCTGTAGTGTGACTTTGGGCAAGATCCTTCCCCTCTCTGGACTTCAGTTTTCTACTTGGTGAAGCGAGCAAAGTTATGTTACCTTCCTCACCTAACTCAAGGGCTGGAGCGAAGATCAAAGGAGACTGGGATATGGTTGTGCTTCGTAAACTGTAAGGTGATTAACATACGTGAAGCATTAGTGTACTCCCTGGCAATCAGTCCTCACGTTTACGATGGATAAATGAAGGCAGCCAGGCAAACTCTCAGGTTTTAACCTTATAAGGCATAATTGGATTGCAAGGGGGGGAAAATGAAAAAATTTCTTCCTAATTTTGGTTATTCCTGTATTTCTAAATAGGCACGTAAATTCTGACAATTAAGGTAATTCCCCCTACCAAATCCCAATTCTCAATTCAGCCTTTCTGGGCCTTGCCCCTATTGTGAAATCTTACTAGTCCATCCTGAAACCCCGGGGTCTCGGCCGCTCTCAAAGAGCTGGCGAGCCGGGCTCCTCGGGCTCTGCACTGTACCCTGCCCCTGCGGCTCCGCGGGAGTCTGGGGTCGCGGCCAGGTCAGACGCCAAGCCGGCAGGGGGCGCGGTCCCCTTGAAGCCACAGCTCCCGGGGTCGGGGCTCCGGCCGTCGGCGCGGTCTCCCCTGCGAGCTCTTGCTATTCTTTGCCTGGAGACCCCGCACTCTGGGCTGCACAGGTCCTGGGTAAGGACCCCAAGCGGTTGTACTGGCCCTCCTTCGCCCCGGCTTACTGTCTGAACCCTGTGCCCAGAGAGTTAGGGCTGTGGCAGTTCTTGCACAACCTCCTGGAGCCCATCTCTGAGCCCTCTAGGCACGAGGGACCCCCCACCTTCACGTCCACTCCCACCGCCATCCCTACCCCCATCTCCACCAGCACAGGCAAGCAATGCGCGCGCCCAAGTGCAGAAGCGCGCGCGCCCTAGAAAGGGAGGGCGGCGGGGCAGCCCAGGCCCCGCCCCCGCCTCCCGGAGCTCTTATAAAGAGCAGGAACCAGCACTAGCCCCTCAGTGGTTTCTTGGTGACACTAGACGGAGCAGCTGTAGCCTTGCCTCTTCTGGCTTTTCACCACAGCGGGACTTGGACTTTGGGGTTTTGCCACTGCCAGAGGGACGTCTCGGACTTTCTCCTTCTAGTACTCAGCAGATCACTGTCTCAGCAGGTAGGTGCTACAGGCTCCGCAAGTTGAAGGGGGTGGGAGGTGGGTTGCCAAGGCCGGAAATTGGGAGCGCTGAGTTAGGGGAACAACTCACTTTGGGGGATCCTCTGAGGGGTACACCCCACATCCCAGGCCCAGCTCCTGTACGCAGATGGAGCTCCAGAGACCCAGTCCCCTCTGCTCCGTCAGCCAAGTTTCAAGAAGTTGAGCAGGGAACCTCTGGGAGCCTGGCGCTGTGCAGCTGCCTCCCCTCGGGGCCTGTCACCCGCCTGGCGGGTGCAAACGCCTCTGGCGCCTCTCTGCGCCCTGGCGAGATAAGCGTCTGAGACCGGCAGAGCGCGGGCTAAGCCCGCCCGCACCGAGGCCCCAGCCCGCCTTCCCTGCCCCGCCCGGCGGTGCAGCTGGCCCGGGTGCTCACGCTCGGCTCCCGTCTGTCCTTTTCCAGGGTCTGTGCGTCGCCGCTGGGATGAAGCTGATTTCCGTCGCGCTGATGTACCTGGGCTCACTCGCCTTCCTCGGCGCGGACACCGCGAGGCTAGATGTGGCGTCGGAGTTCCGAAAGAAGTGAGTACCTCGCAGGCAAGGGGAACTGACCGTTGGTCCCGAGGGGTTAGGAGTGAATGGGAGCAGCAGCGGGCTGGCATGGGGACCGGGATGCAAGCGAATCGGCTCTGCTGTGTTTTCCAGGTGGAATAAATGGGCTCTAAGTCGTGGAAAGAGGGAACTGCGGGTGTCCAGCAGCTACCCCACCGGGCTTGCTGACGTGAAGGCCGGGCCTGCCCAGACTCTCATTCGGCCCCAGGACATGAAGGGTGCCTCTCGAAGCCCCCAGGACAGGTAATTAAGCTCCGTACAGCCCGGGGTGGGGGAGAGGTGTGCCGGAGGAACTCTTCTCCCCTGTCCTGGTCCTGGGGATCTTTAGGACTGGCTGGCAGCTAGGATGCCGCGAGCAGTTTCCAGCTCCGCCTGGCCCTGGAATGGCTCTGGTTCCTGATGGCTGGGGCCAAAGCCCTGCTTGATGGGGTCTCAAGTTGCCTTCCTTCTCCTCCGCAGCAGTCCTGACGCAGCCCGCATCCGAGTCAAGCGCTACCGCCAGAGCATGAACAACTTCCAGGGCCTCCGAAGCTTTGGCTGCCGCTTCGGAACGTGCACAGTGCAGAAGCTGGCACACCAGATCTACCAGTTCACAGACAAGGACAAGGACGGCGTCGCCCCCAGGAGCAAGATCAGCCCCCAGGGCTACGGCCGCCGGCGCAGACGCTCCCTGCCAGAGGTCCGCCGGGATCGGACTCCGTCTTCCGAGCCGCAGGCACGCGGGGCTCCAGCCTTTGGGGTGCACCTCGCCACTCTCCGTAGGATATAGGCGCCTGTGGCAACAGCAAATAGTCTCAAAAGCATCCCGCTGGCGCCTGCCAAGACGGAGGGCTTCCCGAGCCATATGGGGACCGGGCAGTGACAGCCCTGCAGGGACCCCGAGTGTGGGAGGCACCGCGGCGAGCTCTGGCTTTGCAGGGGCCCCTCCTCAAGGCGGTGCTCCCTTCGCCCTCATTAAGCCCGGGTGCCCCAGGAGGGCAGAAGAATCCTAGAGAGTGTTTGCCAGGCTTACAGAGAGGAGAAACTGAGGATTAAATGCTGAGACCTCAGGGGCAGGGGTCTGAGCCACTACCGTGCCCGCCCACAAACTGATTTCTCACGGGGTGTCACCCCACCAGGGCGCAAGCCTATTACTTGAACTTTCCGAAACCTAGAGAGGAAAAGTGCAATGTGTGTTGTACATACAGAGAGGTAACTATCAATATTTAAGTTTGTTGCTGTCAAGATTTTTTTTGTAACTTCAAATATAGAGATATTTTTGTACGTTATATATTGTATTAAGGGCATTTAAAAGCAATTGTATTGTCCTCCCCCTATTTTAAGACGTGAATGTCTCAGCGAGGTGTAACGTCGCTTGTTGCGTGGAGCGAGTGTGTGTGTGTGCTTATGTGTGAGCGCGCGCCCCGCGCGTGATGGAGAGACTGATTATCTCCTGGGGAAGAAGGAAACACCGTGTCTCTGTATAATCTATTTACATAAAATGGGTGATGATATGCGAACAGCAAACCAATAAACTGCCTCAATGCTGATTCATTCTCGGTTCTCGCGTCCAGAGAGGGAGGGTGCCCCCGGTCCTGTCCCGCCCAGGAGCCTTGGGGTCCTGCCACCCGGCTTGGGAAAGTGGGTCGGGGGCGCTGTCGCGTGCTGGCGCCTGTCCGCTGGGGCTGAGCTGTCACGAGCTTTGCTCTCCGTGTGGGGCGCTCAGAGCGCGTGTCCTGGGTGCGAATCAGGCCTTCGCGGAGACGCCCGAGGTCACCGCCTCGCGTGGCGGCCAGGCGGGGCGGAGTAGGGTGAGCCCTGGTGGGGAAGCGAGCCTGGACGCTGCCGGTTGCGCAACCGAGTCCCAGATTTACAGAGCTACTCCTGGAACGCTGCGCGAAAGCGCGCCTCGGAGAGTTGGGGTGGTCTCCGAGGGCTTTTAAGTGAGGCGTTTTCCCTGCCTACCGCGGGTGTGAAAGCTAGAAGCTGCCCAAGGAAAGTGTTCGGACATCTGCGGGACGCCGGCAGCCAACAAGCCCAGTCGTCCCAGGGCCCGAGCGCTCAGCCAGCCGGCCGGCTCAGAGGCGAGGCTGCGGCGCCCCCTGCCTGCCGCCGCGGATGGGCCCCGAGAGCCGTCAGGCAGTACGTGCGGTTTAATAAGTTCTCCTACGTGGGAGTCAGCACATAGCCTTAATGACAGAGGAAAGAAAAAAAACAGTTTGCAGATGCCAACCAGGACGGTCCCCTCCCCCCAGACCTGCACCGCGGCTCCCAGTTCTGGGACAGTGACTCAGCGCCCACACGCTGCGCAGCGTGCAGCTGCTGGCCGGAGGCGGGCGGGAAGGACGTGCCGCCGGAACCGTGCGCCTCCGACGGCCTGAGACCTTCATTGTTCCGCCTCCCCTTGCCACTCACCTCTTCCTTCCTCCTTCCCGAGCCTTTTTCATTTTTGTTTTTCTCCACTTCTCCCCAGCCTTCCTTTCTCTCCCTCCTTCCTTTCTCCTCCTTGCTTTCTTTGTATGCCTTACCATCTTAGAAGGTTGACCCCAGTTCCGGTGATAGATGCTGACAGTAAGCCCTTATTGATTGATTGACTAGAAGGGCAGGGGACATGGAAATAATTAGAACAGAAGGGGAGGCGAGGGGAAGTATACCTGCCTATGCAGGAGGCACCCCTGATTTTGATTTCCCTGCTCCATTTGTTTCATCCAGTATCCTAAAGACTTAAGATGGAGACCAACTGCTTGTCCTTTCCAGAAAGTTTCCCTGGCCTTTCTGCTTAAAAGCTTGGCTGAAATGCGGTGCTTCTGGGTGATCTCAGAAACTTTTCTGGTGAAGAAAACCTGAGGGTGAGTTTGGAAAATAGAATTGTTTGGGGGGGGGCTGTGGCCTACCTCCTCCTGAGGCTTTTGCCTCGATTGCATATCACAGGCCCCCTCAGAGGGCAGAAGCCTGTATATGCACTGAAAGAGATAGGCCCTCAGTTTGGGGTCCAGAGAGAACCTAATTCTGAAGTCGTTTCAATTTAGAAGGAAGTAGTCTCTAGCACATGGAATTTCCTTAAAATCATACAAAGCTTCAATTTTGGGCCCCTGGCTGTTGACAGTGTCAATCCTCATACAGGTCATTGTTCTATTTGATCTTTACAAGTTCGTGAGGTTCACCAGAATTGGAAAGGTTACAAATGAAGCAACAGACTATCTTCTCCTCAAGGACCTTTTAATAAATGTTCCCTTAGAGAGAACTCTGTACCAGACACTGAAAAGGTACAGGGCATGCATGAATGAAAGAGTGACTAAAAATTCTAGTCATGGAATTTCTGTACCAGTGAGTGGGTTCTGGGTGGTCTGAAGGGGCTACAGAAACTCAGAGAGTAGCAAATACTGCAGACTCGCAGACAGTGGCTCAAGATTAAACATTCCCCCTATTCCTTGAGCCAAGGTTTGTCCCATAGCCACAGAGCCCTCCAGCCAAACCACCCTGGCAGAGCTTCAGCCAGCAAACAAAGCTGCCAAAGGCAGGTTGGGCACTAGCTTAGGGCTGTTGTAAGCAGCGAGCGGCATCTCGCCTTGTGCTGAGGGAGTCTTATGACTTCAGGGAATCCAAGGCAAGAGAAGGAGATGGTTCAGCTCTGAGAAGAAAGACACAGCTGCTCAGTTGGAGTCCTTCCTGCTGGATAGTCTTGTGACTGGAGACATGTGTGAGGAGACAGAGACCCTCCTAAGACCAGACTGCTTACAAGTTGAGGATTAACTGAAGGTCACCATCAAACCCCTTCTCTGTAAGGTGCTGAAACTTATCAGGATAGGGCCTCTTGATGCCAAGAACACATCGTTTATCACAGCAGTGAGTCATTTGTGAGCTGATTCGACCTGTCCACAGCTGCGGAATACTCACAGCTTTTATCTTTAGCTACTGTTGCTGGCTGTGGGAATGGTACCATCTATTTGTAATCAAAGACAGAGTATCAGGCAATTTCTTGAAAACCCAACACCTTGGCTGAACAGCTAAGGGTGAAGGGTAGCGATGGGGAGAAATGGAAACTGATTCTTTTTTTAGCATTTGCTTGGTGTCAGATACTCTCCTAGCCACTTAATATGCCTTATCTCATTTAATTCTTACAACAGCCTTGTGAAGTAGGTGTTACTATCTCTGTTTGTAGATAAGGAAAAGGAACCTTTCAGAGACATAAAGTAACTTAGCTAAGGTCACACAGTGAGTAATAAGCGATGGAACCTGGATTTGCATCCAAGTGCTACACAGGCTATTTTGATGCTATGAAGACATGAGAAGTCAAGTGGTATAATTTTAACATTTTGGTTCTCAAGCCAGATGTCCCCAAATGTCCTCTAAAACAGGGATGGCATGCATAGGTGATTTACACCTGTGGTTCTGAAAGCCTTACATGTGGGCTTTTAGGACTGGGAAGGAGAGCTGCTTTAGCAGTAAGCTCAATAAGTGAAAAGTAAATAAATGAAGTGAGTTTGAAATTCTTGGTCCTGGTTTGAAGCAGGGATTATAAATCAGCCTCCCCCACCCCACCCCCCACCCCTGGGCCCCAGCTCAGCCACTGACCTCTTTGGTTTGAATTGCCAAATATAGTTAGAACATACACTGAAGGCCTCAAGAGCTGGCTTCTGAGGGAGAAGGCTTTCTGAACTATTTCTGGCCAACAGTCCCACACTGTAGGTCTTAAGTTGCCTGGAAGAGCACCTGTGTCTACAAAACTGCAAATAGAGTTTCCACCCTTGAGGTAGGACCTTTTGTCTTGGCAACTGCTTACTCAAGGCAGCTTTTCAGAGGATGTTCTAAGCTGAATCAGTGAGACAGAGTTATAAATGCTGCCCCTCCTTTCCCCAGTCCAAAATTTGAGGGCCTTGTTATCCTGTGTCCCACAGAGGTTTCTGCCAAAGCCGGTGGGAGGCTTGGTCTTCATTTGCATGGGAAGAAGGGTGAGGCTAGATAGCTATCTGGTGGTCCCACTGGTCTTTTTCCAGAGCTATTTTGGAACATTCTGGAAAAACAATAAAATGACTGTGGCCACACAGGCAGCTGAATTTAGTAAGTTATTATACATTTATCCAACATCAGAAAAGTAGTTCTGAGTATTAAGAAACATTTTTAAAACATAAAAAATGCATTTTTATCCTGTACTACTTGTGTCTTCTTTTTTTTTTTTTTGAATCACAATGTAGTATCTTTAATTAAGTACAAATAACTTTTTAACATGTTATTATGTTACATGGAGACCATTTCACCCACTGCTCTGTTTGGCTGCCAGTGTCTTATCCCTCTCTTCAGCAATGGTGAGGCGGATCCCTTTTCCTCGAGGAAGAGAAATCCATGGTTTGTTGCCTTTGCCAATAACGAAAATGTTGGAGAGGCGAGTGGCAAAGCTGTTGCCATTGGCATCTTTCACGTGAACCACATCAAAAGACCCGGGATGTCTTTCTCTGTTGGTGATCACACCAATTCTTCCCAGGTTAGCGCCTCCAGTCACCATACACAGGTTACCAGTGTCAAACTTGATGAAATCAGTAATCTTGCCAGTCTCCAAATCAATCTGAATGGTGTCATTCACTTTGATGAGTGGATCAGGATAGCGGATGGTGGGAGCATCATGAGTCACCAGATGAGGGATTCCTTTTGTGCCCACAAAGATTTTTCTCACTTTGCACAACTTGTACTTGGCCTCCTCAGGTGTGATACGATGAACAGCAAAGCGACCCTTGGTGTCATAAATCAGAC
>VSMD01083284.1:0-89524 GCA_008750895.1 Mirza zaza | reverse complement strand
ACCCCTGCAGACCCCTGCCGACCCCTGCCGACCCCTGCCGACCCCTGCCGACCCCTGCCGACCCCTGCAGACCCCTGCAGACCCCTGCCGACCCCTGCCGACCCCTGCAGACCCCTGCAGACCCCTGCAGACCCCTGCTGACCCCTGCAGACCCCTGTAGACCCCTGCTGACCCCTGCCGACCCCTGCACACCTCTGCCCTCAGATGCAGACCACAGGACCCTGGAAAGGGAGCCGGTGCCCTGAGCACTCACTGCTACACTTGCAGGGGCTGCGCCTTGCAAACTGGAGGGTCCTTTCAAGCCCTGGGCTGGGGCTCACGGCGGCTGTGGGGACCCCACTTGCTGGGCAGGGCCTGCTCGGGCTTTCCCCTGGCTGTGGGCCTGCAGTCCGGCTTTCAGACTTCTCTGTTAGGTTTGCTCCTGACATGTGTCCCCGCTATGCTTTTTCTCTCTGGACTCTGGCTCTGCCTTGCCTGGTCCCCCGGGCCTTGCCTCAGGCTTCGCCCAGACTCGTTCTCCGAGATTAACTGTCTGCTGCCCCGGGCGCCCGCGCAGGCCCCAGTCCCCTCGCCCGCTGCCTCCCCCTGCTCCGCCTGCGACAGCGTTTGGGGACCCCACTGGCTATTTTGGTTTTGCATTCTCTTCTTTTGCTCTTGAACACCCTGACCTAGAGGTCCCCTGGGGCTGTCCTTGGCTCTCCTCCGCCACTTTCCCTTCATGTTTTCTTCCCTCCCTTCAAATAAGGACAGTCCCCTGCAGGCCCCGGGGTGCTTTTGTGCCGACCCCGCTGCACGCCCCTTTTCACGTCCACGCTCCGCCTCCACCTTTCTGTGGCCTCCTGCGTCTGCAGGGTGCTGTGTCCGCTTGTCAGCCGCCTTGTCCTTAACTCACCTGCCTTCCTCTTTCCCGCCCTGTTAGTTCGGGCTTCACCAGGCTCTTTGCACCCTCGCTGTGCCCATCTTAAAATCCCGTGTTTTGCCCTAACTCAGACCCTCGATGCCCCTTGGAGTAATAGTGACCACGACGGCCACTCGGTGGTCTCCCCGCAAGCTGGCCACTCCCACAGCATCCCCTGGTGCCATTCCCGAATCATGTCACTCATGCCCCGCAGCCTGCAGGCCCTCGGTGGTGCTCACTGGTCGCCAAGACACCTAATGTTTGAAAGTGCTGGCCATGCCCTATAGTCCGGCCTGAATCTACTTGTAGCCCTGCCAAAGCCCGCTCACCTTTGCACAGCCTCCCGTGGTCCCTGGGGACTGTCCTTCAATCTGTTCCCTATTGTGTCCTTGGCCTATGTGAGTCCCTCTGACGGGAACACCCAACCCTCCTACCGGAATCCCAGTTCACGCAGCCTCCCGCGCGAAGCCTTTCATGGTCCGCAGAGACTCTCGGTCCCCTGGGCTTCCACAGCCCCATCGCGGAGAGCTGGGTCCAGAGGCGTTTGCCACGCTCTCCTCCTGCCCTGGACTCATTTGTTTTTTTAGATGCCTGCTCTTCTTTTCAACTCTAAGCCCATCGGGTCAAGGACTTTGTCTTCTTCATGTATGTGTCCTTCCCTTCATGTATGAACTTCCTATGCTAGGGTGAGCCCTAAAACATGATGTACTTCATCCCGTTGGGAGACAGAGCAGAAGTCTTCCCGGAGCATGCCTGGCTTCCATGAGGGGCGTTTTATATGTATTATTTACTCTGCACAAATCCTTAAGAGTTTTCTCCTAATTTAGATCAGACTCCAATCTGTGGATTAGAATTAGGAGGTCACTTGAAAGATCTGCAAAAAATGATTCTTCCCTGGGTATAATTTTTTCAGTGATATATATATTTTTAATGCCACTTAAATCTCTTTTGGTGTTTTCAAATCTTGAACTGGGGTAAGCTTTTGACAGTTTCTTTAAGGAGAGAAGAGGAACATAAAAATTTGAGAATTTCTGGTGGCTAAAATGCTTCCAAAATATGAGTTAATGGAATTAGCTCAAGAGAAATCATAATAACTTAAGTATTCTGCAGTTAAGTGTAATCTGCATAATCCCAGAATGGAATATGTTTGAGCTTTCAGAGAAGACTAATAAGATCAGCATTTATTGTTTTATTTTTTGATTGCTTCTGAAAAATGGTATTGGTACTGCTTTGTATGAATAGGTCTCCATGAGTAAATTACGATCAAAATTCAAAGCCATCATAAATTAAATGTTTTTTTTTCCTGCTTTGGTATACAAGACTTTCCATTAAGCTAGCCCCATATAATATACCTTGGATGTGTTCAAGAAAGCCCTGTAAATTATAGTAAGTATTTAAAATGGTAAGTAGACATTGGAAAAGGCCACATTAGGATTAATGAATGAAGGGGTTGATACTGAAAATGCACTTGTAAATAAATAACATGAAAAGTAAAGATGACACATTGTTAGGTTAGAGTTACAAGTAGAGTATGACAATAAATTGAAGGGTGGCAACAGTGCTCATGGAACTTCAGTTTCTTTGTTGGAGCAGTTCTAATTTCTTTCTAGTAAAAACTTTCGAGTTTCATCCAGTCTGTCTTCAGTCCTGAGACTTTTCCTATGCCTTCTTTTCAGATTTGGGAAGTACCTGAGATTTCTATCCTCAGAAATCAACTCCTTTCCTGCCAAGATTTGGAGAATTGCTCACTCCACAGTTGCTGGCTTTGTTGAGGGGAGGTTGTGGGTTCTCTCTGCACCCCAGGTCTGCATGCAATGGGGACGGAAGAGGATGCAGGAAGCATGTTACTCAGGACAAATGACAGCACTGCACAGCAGTGCACACACAGGCAGGGGACACTTAAACACTCGTGCTCATTGTCTGAAGGAAGGGTTGGGGCAGTGAACTGTACTTTGAGGGGAGTGTGAAAAGAGAGCAGTGCATATCTGGGCTATTATTTAGAAATTTTTGTGTCTTTTACAGAGTAGAGTGTCTTGCGTATATTTAAAGTATGGGCACAGAGTTCAATGAACACTCTCTGTAGGCACACAAACCTGCAGCTATATAGACTCTGGTTTCCTAAATTATCTATACATAAGTGGATGATAGGCACATGTTATATGATGGGAGAGATCTCCTTCTGAGATGTTCATTTTCTCTAGCACCCAAGTTTGCACAGCTCCAATTATGTGATTTGCAACACCTGTTAGATTCCCCATTTGCTAAAGAAGATGACTTCAACTTGAACCACCAGAAATATGCCTTCAGAATTTGTGCAGAGATGCTTCACTCAGGGAAGTGGTAAGAACACATAGAAGAATAAAGGCTAGATTCTATGTCATAGAAAGACTAGTAAGGTGGGTGGAAAGCTTACAGTGTTATGTAAAGACCTGAAAGGAAGCCTGAAACTCCAAGAAACCATGAGAATGTCTAGATTTAAAAAGGTGATCAGAGAAGCTCTGCTTTTGATAATGGTGGAGAAGCTTGCACCAGAATAACCCTCCCACAGATAACAATGATAAAGTCTGGGCAAAATATAAAAACCAGTTCTTTGAAGGCACTGAAGAATGATGAAAGGCAGGCAGACACAGGAGGAGAGGCAACCCTTGAATTAGAGGAATCAACTGGGTACTCTTTGCATTTATTCTTTTTGCCTTAAGGTCCCCCAAGCTCTGCACCAGGCAGCATGACTGGAATCCAAGGAGAAGTTTTCACCCTTAGTAGCCTGAGAAGTCACCGGGCATAGTTTGGGGTTGGCAGCAGCTGGAAAGTGAAGGGAGAATTCCAGAAATCAAGGGTACATAACGGGTACCCCCAAAATAAGTGCATTAATTTCTTCCTAATCTTGGTTAACCACTAAACTGCACATGGTTTGGGGGTAATCCTATGTTTCTCAGAAAAAAAGCAACAGCTGCAAGACTGGAGACTCAGTAGCATCTATTCTTGCTCACTTCAAGGAAGACAGAGTTTGAATTCAGTCAAGTTAACAGATTGCTAGAGCAAAAATCAATGTGGTTTAGAGGAACATAACAGAATCCAGGGTCTCTAGAATGAGCACACACAATGTGCAGTCTAATAAAAAAATTCTGGACATAAACAGAAACCAGAAAATTTGACTAAGGGTTAAAAGAAACTGACACCGATATTATTCAGATGTTGGATTTAGAAGTGAAGGACTTTAGAATAACATTTGTAACTATGTTCAATGACTTAAAGGAAAATATGATTGTAATCAGTGAGCAGACCAGAAATCTCAGCAAAGAAATAGAAGCTATAAAATTAAATGAAAATTCTAGAATGGAAAAGTGCAATAATGAAGGAAAAATATTTGCCAAATGGATGAAAGTAGTGATGGCATTAGAAAATCAAGAATAGATACTAAAACTGGTGGGTGAAAGTTAAATGAGGTAACCAGCGTTTATACAGTCTCAAAACATTTCCCCACAAATTACTTATGAATTTCAAATGGAAGACTAGAGCTTTACAGTTCAAAAACCTGTTGAATTTCATTTTAAACATGTGGCCAAAACTACCATGACTGACATTGGGACAGTGATGTCATGTGACCCCTCATATGATGCAATGAGGACAAAACATTTTTGTGATATTCCTGCCAAAAATGCATGGCCAGAATATAACAATGAGAAAACCCCAACAACCCTCAGTTTAGGGGTGTCTGCAAAGTAAGTGGCTTGTGCTCTTTCAAAGGTTAAGAAAAAGAAAGACAAAGGTTGAACAACAGTTCCAGGTGCGAGGGGACTACATCCTTTTATCTTCTAGGTCCTCTCTTAGTCCTCCATCCCATTAACTGGAATTTTCTAAAAATTTGTGAATTAATGAATGTGAAGCACCTCAAAACAAAGCACAATTTGCTCTAAGCCATCCAAAATAAAAATATTTACATGCTAGAGGTGAAAAGGCCAGATCCAGATGGTCATATTGTGAGTGCAGAGTTCTTTCTCCCTGGCTTGCCCGCCTGCTTCCGTCTTCCCTCTTCTTCGTGCACCTAGAGGGTGATGCCCACTGCTGCCCACGGCCTCCGGCTAAAGGCCTTGGTTTATTTGAAATGTGTGAAGTCTCTCTATTACTAAGCGACAAGCACCTCTGGTAGCTGCCACAAGAAGCGCCAATGGTGAGTATTAGCAGGTATTCCGGATGCCTTCACTGGTGATTCTTGCGAGCACATGAGACTCTCCCATCCCTCGTGAGACGTTCCTCTGCCCTCGGTCAGACCATCGATGGCACGAGACAGGATGCCTGCACCCAGCAAATACTTTATGGTGTGCCTCTAGGCTCTAGGGGTTCAGCATAGAAGAAAACAGCAAAATACTTCCATCTTCATGGAACTTAATGAGACAGACAAACAGTAAACTAAAAAGTTAAGTAAGGAACATGTTAGACAGCGATAGGTACTCAAGGGAAAAAGTGAGGCAAGAAAGGGATATACGAAGCATTGGCAAGGAAGTATGTAGATATTAGAGTGGTCGGGGACAGTGACATTGAAGTGTGAAGGCAAAGAGAGAGGGACCATGTGCTGGAGCCGAGGTTCCCAAGCCAAAGCTGCCCAAAGTGGCTGAGGACAGGGAGGAGGAGGCCATCTGGGGAGCAGGGGACATGAGATCGTGGAGGGAGCGAGTGAGCAGAGAGACGACCTTCCAGGCACTGGAGGTCACAGAAGGCACCCGGCTTTTCCTCTGCAGGAGGTGGGAAGTCACTGGAGGTTTCCGAGCAGAGGAACCGCACGATCTGACTTAGGATGGTGAAAGAAGGAGGTTCGCGGAGGAGGCAGGGAGAGCGCTGGGGGGCCACTGTGGGGGTCTGGGCCACCGTGTCGCTGGCTTTGGCCAAGGTGGGAGTGACGGGATCCACGAGAAGTGGCTGGGCTCTGGGGGTTTTGGAAAGAAGAGCAAACAAGAGCCGCTAGGCGGCTGAGCCAGCGCACGCTGAGAGCGAGAGAGGAGCCCAGGCTGAGAGATCACGAGGAGTGTGACCTCAGAGACAGGGACGGAGCTGCCACTCGCTGGGCAAGGCTGTGAGGAGGGAAGGTTGGGAGCCCAGCGGGGACGTGGGGTCTGTGATGTGTGTTCAACAGCCATGTGTTCAATAGCCGTCCCGTTATCGCCACATCAAGGTGATACCTGGATTTTTAAGTCTGGAGTTCACAGCAGGGGTTCAGGTTGAAGATGTAAATTTGGGAGTCATCAGCAGGCACGTAAATTTTAGTTAAAGATGGGAGCACAGGAAGGAGATGGCTGAGAGCCACGTGAGCTGGAGGGAGGAGAGAGTCGGAGACTGGGTGCTGGTCATACCCGTGGTGGCTGTGCTGCCCGCTCCTCAGCAGTGGTTGTGGTGCTAGCTGCGGCAGACGGGGTCACTGCCTTTGGCTGGGAGGACTCCATCCTAATTGTGGGCACCTAGAGACGACTTCTCAAGACCTCTTCTGTCCCAAGGATGCTCTCTAAAAATGTTGGAGTCAAGAAAGACACACACCTTTTCATTTCTAAATAGAGGAGCCTTATGGGCAGGTGAAAGCCTTAGAGAGAGATGGGAGGGCATTTGAGTCATCACCAAAGACATCCGCTGTCTACAGTTCCCAAACAGGTCTTCCTTGGGGGTCACTGAGGCAAACACCAGGTGCTGGAGGTGACGCCCTTGGTCACGTGAGCTGGCCAGTGGGACGCACCCCGAGGGTGAGAATAGCGCTGGGATTTGCCAGCGTTTCCATATCCCTTCTTCTAAAGTCTGGATATTGGCTCACATCTTTGGCACATGAATGTCTGTCTGCAGACGTTCACCTGCTCTCCTGCCCTTCACAGTGAAACCAATATGCACAGATATAAGATGCAGCAGGAAGTACTGAGTCAAATGTCTTTTCTTCTCATTGATGCAGGCATTTGTGCTGAGTTATTGGGAAAAATGCACCGAACTTTGACTTCCCCTTTGGTGTCCCCATCCTTCTGCCGCTGTTGCACTAGGCTAGCATTCGTCTCACCAGGGAACCGGCACAGCAAGGACCTGGGCAAGGACAGGAAAAGGAAAGTCAGGGTTGCACATGGTGGGCTTGGGGGTGACCTTTGTCCCCACGTGTTCTATTACCCCTTGAGTGGCCTCGCTCACATGCTAAACTCTTGGGTCAAGAGTTCAGACGATTCTTCTGGGCTTTCTCCAGGAGAAAAGTGACCTTATATGGGCATCTTCTGGCTCTTGAGAGGGAGGGTACTTTCTTCATCTTCCTCCACCATAAGACTCAGATCAAATGAGAACCCAGCTACCCAACCTGGGAAAAAAATCCCTTTGCTAGTTCTGTTCTCCCAAGGTGATATGAGTTTTTCTTTTCATTTCAAGAATCTCTCCTTGAATGAGGATGTTGATCCATTCAGTGGCAGGTGGGCTTCGTCGGTTCTGGCTGAGGAAGCTAAGTCTTTTCGTTCCACTCCAAGGCCAGTGAGCACAGATCTGTTCTAAGGGTGATGACAACATCCTTGTCCCATGGAAACATTTTGAATCTTATGGGTCGGTGGTGACAGATGGTGACAACAGTCCTTTATACCTCTCCATGTCACCGGGGAGAACGCATGTGTCTTGGTCTCCAAGGGTGAGCAGCATCACTTCCATGGAAGAAAGCCCATTTATTTTGATGAACACTGTATGGAACCTTCTGGAAACCATTGTGCTGGAGATCTAATGGGCAGAGTGGCCCTGCTGACACCAACAGAGGTCTTATGCCAGAGTGATTTTTAAGGAGCCTGTTCACTCTTTCAGATAGGTCATTGCAGATTTGTCTGTTGGTTAAACCTTTCTACACATTCCTTCCCTTTATCCTGAAGATCTATCCATCTAAAAGGCAAATCCCTCCGCAGTTCTGTGCCTTTTTAGTAATTCAAAAGCATCCTTGGCAAGAGAGTTAGTTTGAAATTGCCTTTCCCCAGTGATCCTTTAGGGAAGGAATCCCAGGGATGAACCAATGAGAGAGAGAGAGAGAGCTGATTGGGTGAGAACTGAAATTCCAGGGCTCATTACACAGGGGGAGGATTTGGTCTAGGGCAGGAGGCTATAGGGTGGGGACCTCTGGAATCTTGGAAGCTCCTATCAGCTCCGGAGACGCTCTGTTTTCATTCGTTTCATGTCTAATCTCAGGACGTGTTCTGGTCTCTGGCTTCTTCATAACCATTGCTCCAAAATCCTTAAAATACAATCTTTCCTCATCCTTTGGTGTTCAGAAGTGTGAAGCAGCTAGCTCTAAAGAAATTCAAGCCACCACCATAAATCTTGAGTGATTTTAGAAAGATATATAATACTCCTAAATGATGACATGTTTCCAGAAGATCAGTAAAACATTTCTGAGTGATATATGGCCGGGCAGTTGTGTGTCTGCCGTGAACCTAAGGGAGAACATCAAACAAGCACAGTATTTTACGAGTATTATTGGCCATATCTTTTGTTTTTAATCTGCCAAAAGTCCAACTAAAGAGGCTGGCCACATAGAAAATTGGTCTACTCCATACCAGGTCTGGCTGGGAGAAGCTCTGGGACGTCTGATTTGCCATCGGAACAAAAGGCTGGCGTGGGACAGGACAGGGTGGGGGAGTGGCAGGGAGGGGTGGAGGATGGGGGCTTTCAGTGTCTGAAGAGTAGGTGACAGCGCTTGAGAACGGGTCCAGCATTTAGAAGCAGTCATGCAGTGGTGTGTGCGTGTGTGTGTGTGTGTGTTTATTCACAAACTCTGTTCTGCATATTAAATAAATTTGTAGTTTGATCGCTGATAGAAAAAAAAACAAAAACAAAATAAAACAAAGCAGAATGTACACTCCTGGAGTTACAGAACACCCAGAGTGGCCAGACATTTCCATCAGTCCCGGAGACCTTCCTCTCCGCGTGGCAGTTTGGGGAGGAGGCAGTTGGAGATGCTGCAGCTGCCGGCAGAAGTCGGCGACTGACGATAGAAACACCACCGTGGTGAGCAGTGCAGTGACAGCCAGTTAGAATTATGCATGTACCTGGCTTCCTGGGAAAAGTGCAAACGGGTGAGGGTAGGAGGGAGGTTGCAGTGGCTGCAGAGACAGAACTGAAACGGGAAGAAGGTTTTCTCCCCTCCGCCGGAGCCGATGGGCACATCTCTCAGGCTCAGCCCGGGGCCGCCCCACCACACAACACATCTGTCAAAGCCCCTTTGAGACACGTGACAGCACCTAGAGCCTCATGTGCACCTTCAGAAACAGCATTCTGAAAGCAAGGAGCACCGTAGATGACTTACATGTCATTGAAAGGTTCTGAGAAGTGGCAGAGGCTCCAGAACTGAGGCTTGTGTCTATGACACCGCATTTGTGTGGAGTGTCTCCGCACTCCCTTGCAACGGGCTATCTGCTTTTGCAATTTGGTAATCAACTCCCTGATGACAGGGTGGCCCCTGCAGACACAGCCTCACCCTGTGACAAAGTGACCAAGAACAACCCCAGGGGAAGTTGTTGGAAGTAGAACCGTATTATTATACTGCAAATGGAAAAATGATCTTCCTTGAAAACCACATAGGAAAAGCTTCGTAAATCATAAAGGTCTGCTGATGCACATGCTGGATTTAAATATCAGTGCAATTTCATTTGCTATATGTGACTTTGCTACTCACTTGTTATTTTATGCACTTCAAAAGAGTAATTTCCCACCGGGAAAACTGCGTCATTGCAACGTCCTACTCCCCCAGAATGCCAAATATCACAAAATACTTGTTTTCACATAACACTGGGCAGGCATTGGTTGGGGGAGCTTCGTACCGGACTCTTCACAACCCAGGCGGAGAGTTGGTGCGTGTCTAAGTGCTCAAGGTGCAGGACGACAGGGACAGGAGGCCAGAGAGGACAGCGGTCCTAGTTCAACACTGATCAATAACAAATAACTTATCAAAGATCTCACCTGCAATGTTGGAATAGCCCACCACCAAAATCGTTCCACCAGCTTGCTCCCGGGCCTGGCCCCCCCAGTGCCAGCCTTCCTCTGTCACTTGGCCACTTCAAGACCCAGAGACGAGCACATCACCTGTGGGGCCCATTTCTAACGGGTTCCTACTTTCCCAAAGTTAGTTTGCTTTAATTAGGCATCAGTCATAATTGACGGGGACTAGCCGTTTCGCTGGAATCAAGGGAGCTGGTTTCAGAGTGGATCTTCTTTTCCCGTCCAATTTCAGGACAGCTATATCCAGTGTGATGAAGTTTGCTTGGTTTATTAGGGAGCAGTGTCGTCGTACGACTGCTTGGGCTGACCGAGGTGTGAGCTCATCCAATGTTTGAGGTCAAGGGCCGGTTTCTGGTCGCATGCGAACTGTGCGCCCGCTTGTGATGTCGAAGACGTGGGGAGAAGGAAAGTCATGCTGCGTGTTATGTACTACGAGCCAGTGAGTTGCAGGAATGGCTCTTACTGTAGAAATTAATAATTGTAGAATTAAATGTGCTTCCCAGAAAAACCAAACCCCTATGCATATCAAAGGTTCAGAGAAGTTTTCCTGCAATTCAGCCCGATAGCACACAGGTTTTCTGAATCTCTATTCAGCTGTTTCGAAACGCTGGCTTTAAAGAGTCCCCTGAGTCCTATATTGTACCCGTGATTATAAAAATATTTAAAGCCACAGAAAGAATATATAGCTGTGCAGACACATGGGCTGATTTATCGTATACCATGGTTTGATACAAACTGGAAGGCAAGTTCCGGGCTGACAGGAGCATCAAAGTAGCAGGCTTCAATCCATATATTACAGCCCCAGCCCCAGAAAAGAAGCAAGCCTAGAACAAGACCATAATATAGGGTTTCTGAAAACTCCCCGACATAAGCCGGAGACAACATAAAAAGTTACACGACTATTTATGTGACATGGAGTCATATTCGCAGTGATGTGACCACATAAATAGTATTGTGAATTTTTGGAATATGGAAATTAAAGAAAAATATTTCAAACCTAACCATATATTATGAAAAATAACAAATCTTCCCAAATGCCACAGGAAAAAAAAAAGAGGTGGAAGAAGGGACAAAGGGCTAGATATGTCTATGGGTATTCTCTATTGACGAAAATTTCTTTTGGTAAAAGTGTCTCATAATTTTATAGATAGTCTGTGTATTATGAAAGGAAGATACCTTGGTTTGTTTGTCTTTGTAAATGTCCACAATTTTAGTGGCAATGTTGAAATATTGCAAAGTATAGGTGTTGGTTAAAGGGTGTGTACCCAGTGTTTGCTTGTGGCTTTTCTTGGTGCCATCTTGGTCTATAACCCCGTCTCCCCAAGCTGCTGGATCGGGTCTTTCCCCAATCCTCAGCCACCCTGGCCTTCTTCTGGCTTCCAAGCTTGCCAAGCCGGTTCCTACTGGTGGGTTTGTGCTTCCCATTGTCTCTCTCTGGAATGTTCTGGCCTCAGATTTCCAGGTGTCTTTCTCCTCTTCTTTTCAGAGCAGCCTCCCTGCCCTCGTGTGGTACCCCCGCCCTTTCCTTAGGACTTCTGGACTTTCTTCTTATTAGGAGGCAACTGGAAGTTTCCTTCTTACACGTGACCCCAATATAAACCCAGTTGCTTTTTTCAAATAAGTTTCCTCCCCCAAAGATGCAGAGGTACACAAGGACAGAGAGAGGGACGAAGAGAATGCATGGAGAAGTCCTCTAGTGTTTGAATTATTTTGGCGATAACCCTAAGAGCATTGCTAGACACAACGAAAATACGTGGGACCTGCTTGGGTTATGAGTTAATGAGTGAGTGAAGTGGTAGAATAAATGAACATGTTCTGCTGATATGGAACACAGGGCTGCAACCTGGATGGTTATTCCAATAATAATAAGTTTAATAAAAATCAATCATGAATATCCAAGATAGAATATGTAGAGAATAGAAAATAAAGGACAATTTTATAAACAATGTCATTGTATCTTTAATGTTCCTATCACCATATGTAAAACCTTCAGAAAGCTTGAATTTGTAAACAGTGATCACAACTTGATATTAAATATATTTATGGGCAGTGTTCAAGTGCAGCAGTTTAATTACTGGCACATTATACAGAGTTTGGTATTTGCATCAGCAATATAATATCTGCTTCGGCACAAGTGAGAGCTGTATGAAATCAATCCTTTGTTAACCATTTGTGAACAAGCACTCTTAAAGATTTGAATGCCTGGCTGTGTTATACAAAACCTGAGAAGTGGTTTTGAAAAATTAAGAAAATGTTTCCACTTCAAAAATCCATGTCAAAAAAACAGATTGTTGTAGTTTGTGGAGAAGAAGCTATGAATTGCCCAAGTATATTTAAATCAGTTTATGACATTTTTCTAATTATAATTAGGTTATTGAATAAAATATCATGTAAATCAAATAAAGTTATTGTCTTCATGAAAAGTTAGTTGAATTCTTTGAAATGACTCAATTGAGTCACGTTGATAAATTACTTATGATTGAAGTGTGGACAAGAAATCTATTAATGTTTAGAGGAAAAAGCCTTAAAAGTCTAGGATTCTACACTTAAACAGATTTGCAAGTTCTTTCATTCTCTTTCCACTTTAAAGCAATGTATAGAAGAAAACACAGAGGATGAACTAGGGCTGTGGTTTATGCAAAAAAAAATCACTAATAGATCCAGCCTCAAAAAAAAAAAGCTTTGGCTCTCATTGGTGATAGAATGCAAGTTTATAAGTTTTGGTTAAAATTTTAAAAAGTGTAAATTACATAATGATTTTCCTCTTTACCCAACTTTCTCTATTAACCTGACTATATCTGATAATAGGATTTCTACTATACTTTGATAGAGTAATAAACTTGATAAAATATTTTTTGAGCATGCTTTTTGATTTACATGTTCTGGGTAACCAGAACATAAAAAGAATTGCCAGATCACTCATGTGTTATGTAGTTTAGTTACTGAGGCTAATCATTTGTTTTAGTTGTTTTACTTTGAGAAAGCCTCCAAAGGCAAAGAGTAAAAAAATAATGAATTGAAATAAGTTTCTTAAAAAAATCATATTGACACGAAACTCCATTTAGCATAACTGGATACTAAGTGGTGAAGACAATATTGTCAAAATTCGGAGGGAGGAAAATTTGAACTTGAAAATCCATACAAGTAAAAGTAGTGATTTTGTATGTGAATAAAAAACAATGTTCCTCTTGTAAAAGTCTGAAAACTTACCATGTTTGGAAAAGTTATTCCAGGAACTGGAAGTGGAGGGGAGAAAAGAGGTGGCAGGAAGGTGAATACACTAACTTCCTCGTGTTTCCTTATAGAGTAATTTGGTAATCTCTACAATGAATAAGTCAGCATTTTATACCCATCTGTACTATGTGTTATTTTGGCCATAGCTATGCATTATTTCTGTAATGAAATTGAATATGATAAAGAAAGTTTTAAAGTAGAGTGATACTTAAAGTTATATGGTGACTTATGGCCCAGAAAGAAATTACACCTACATTATAAAAGTTATTCCCAGCCTTTTCTCATTCACCATTTCAAGGACTGAATAAAGCAGAAAAGAGAATAAGGCTTCTCACAAAAGAACTAAAAACTTTAGAACCCTATTTTAAGGTGTTTCCTTAAGGAAATATTTTCTGGAAAGTCTATGTAATACAACACCATTAAAAATTCTTCAACCTTATATTTCAGCTTAATAATAGCTTTGAGGCCAACTTGAATAAAAGGAACACAAAGTTATGAAAGCTTAATTAAGCACCAAAGTGAATTTTTATTTAGAATAAGAATAGAAATCACAAAATATTACAAATTTAGGAAATTCATGGAGCTTGAAGACTATATAATTTTGAGTCTCATTTTTAAGGCAAAGAATATACATTTATAGCTACAAATTAGGGGAGGGGCCTAGAAAGTATCTCCTGACAATGAGACCTCCTCAAAACTTAAGCTTCATTAATTAATTTCAGAGTAAATGCACCTTTCTCTACTATCCAAATGTCAAAATTGTGGTTGTTGAACCCATATCAGCAATGGGAAGTAAGTGTATTCTTAGAAGCCATTTTGACTTTGGAATAGTTAGCTGGTTAGCAAAAACTGAACTACACTTGGAAGTGACTGTGGATTATGTACATATATCCCATTGATCTTAACTAAACATATCATCTATTCAAATTCACTTTGGTCAGTTCCCTAATATGTCTGTGACCACCCCATCACCTGATAAGCTTGCCATCCGATAGGAGAATGTGTCAGAGAGTTAAAAGGACTTAATGTTTATGTCCTCCCACCCCAACCCTAATTCATTTGTTGGAATCCTAACCTTCCAGGATGATGTTTTATGAAGTGGAGCTTTTGGGAGGTGATTAGATCATGAGAGTGGAGCCCTCATGAATAGGATTAGTGCTTGTATTAGTCAGAGTTCCTCAGAGAAACAGAAACAAGATATATGTCTATATAGACATATGAGAGAGGATTTATTAGGGGAATTGGCTCATGCAATTATGAAGTCTGAGAAGTCCCGTGATAGGCTGTCTGCAAGCTGTAGAACCAGGGAAACCTATAGCATGGCTCAGTCCAAGTCCAAAAGCCTGAAAATCAGGGGAGCAGACAGTGAAACTCTCAGTCCAAAGCCAATGGTTTGAAAACCTGTTTGGGGAGGGAGTGGATGCTGGTGCAGGTCCCAGTGTCCAAAGGCTGGAGAACCTGGGGTTCTGATGGTCAAGGGCCGGAGAAGAAGGGTATCTCATCTCCAGAAGAGAGAGAGAATTTGCCTCCACAGATATACTCAGAAATAATGCTTTACCAGCTATCTGGGTATCCCTTAATTCAGTAAAGTTGACACTTAAAATTAATCATCACAGGTGCCCTTGTGAAAGAGACACCAGAGAGATTCTTCATCCTTTCTTCCATGTGAGGTTATGGTAAAAAGATGGCTGTCTATGAAGAAGCAGGTCCTCACTAGATACCAAATATGATGGAGCCTTGATCTTGGACTTCCCAGTCTCCAGAACTGTAAGAAATAAATGTCTATTGTGTGTAATTCATCCAGTCTATGGTATTTTGTTATTGTAGCTTGAATGGACAAGTCAGAGAGAAAGTAGGAATGGAAAGAAAAGAGTCTTAGCTGGATGTACTTAAACTTTTTTTTTTTTTTTGGTGGTTGTTGCAAATTTTGCAAATGTGGCCCTATGAACACATTTGGGGATCCTCCCAGAGCTTTGGAAAGAGTCTGTGCAAGTGAAATTTGTATAATTAGTTTAACAGTAAATCTGCTTCTATTGAGGAAATTAATAAGAAATTTTTAAAAATTGTTGTAATGGGTCTATTTTTTCTCTTGGTCCTGTTTCTTAGTATGTCTACTGGATTTTGATCAAATGTTAGACATTGTGTGTAAAAAGTGTTGAGGTTGTGAACAGCACCATATCCTTGCAGAGAGAGTTCGCCATGTCTTTCAGTGGGTAGAGAGAGAGTTGAGGAAGTTCATCCTAATCCAGTTAGGAAGTGAACTAACTGGAGGCTGAAATCCCTCTGGGGGTAGCAGTGGAAAGCTTGAGACTTTTACTCAGGGCCTTCCTGCTTAGCAGGCTCTGCATTTCCATTGTTATCTTTTCAGAATCTTGAAACTGTACCAAATCCTCCTTTGCTATTCAGCAGCTTTCTGCTTAGCTTCTCAGATCTTTGCCTTATGCAGCTTAAGAATTCAGCAAATGAATAGAGATGAGGAGGAAGTTGCTTCTCTCTAAATATACCTTTTTGCATAGTTTCGACTCTTAGAATCATGGTAATGGTTTATATGCTGTGCCAATAAATAAGTAAACAAACAAACAAAATTCATCAGGATGTGGGGGAAACCCCAAACGGAATACAAAGAGTGAGAAATGAACCCAACTATACTATAAATGAGTAAGTAAAAAGTGATGGGGAAGAAAAGAACTAACATAAGCAATTTTGGAAATGGTATTTTTACTTTATAATGTAAGGCTGAAGATAAAAAGAGCTTAACAAAAATATCACAGTTAGTAAATCTGTTTTTCACAAAGGTATCGGTTTAAAATTCTGTAATTACTCTATGTGCACACTAGGTTGGAACAAATAAGTATAGATTTTGTAGATGATGGGAACCAGGTTTCTTACAGTGAGAAAAAAAAGTTACAAATAAGAAAATGGGGAAGACTAAAATAAAATTATGGTTTTTGAATCAGAATTGGAGGAATCTATAAGAATTTGTAGTTTAAAATATTTATACAGGTAGATAGATATAAAAATAAATGTAGATGTGTATGTATACATGCCTTAGTATATGTACATATACTTCCTATCTCTGTCTGCTGAAAGGGAATAGGAGATTTTGCAACTCAGTAGCATTGAGCACACAGAGCCCAGATCTTGCTTTTTAAATTACATCTCCACCAAAGGTACCATGGCTTCTTGGAAAAGTGATTGATTCCAGAGGTGGAACAGGGACAATACCACATCAGCCTGGAATATCTTACAGACCTAGAAAATAAGGAAGAGCTTGAAAAATGGTGAGAACATGTCAAAAAGGAACAGGACTAATCTGAAAAAGCCCTCAATAACTAACACTGGGATAATTTGAGCAACAAAATATTAATAAAATTAATGTATTAGATTATAACCCATAAAATAAATATTAATGAGTTTACCCTGATATAAAAATGAATAAATTAGTAAGTGGGAGAGAAGTGACAACTCTTCCTTCTAGAAGACTTAAAATGAATTAATGTTGAAGAAATGAGGGAAATACAAAGTTACCCTTAGGCAAACCTCACAGTAATAATTAATTCCGGGAAGATTCATTGATAGATACGGAACACTTGGGCAAAAACTGGAAGAGAAACGGAATATTTGCATATACTCAGAGGCTGTTTCCCAAGATATTTATCAACTACAAAGGGATAAGTCATAATTTTATGGCAGAGAAATGCAGCAGGCAACACCTCAATCAAGTGATCAAATTAACACTACTGGTAATAAGAAGTATTGACACCGTATATCCCCTGGTATCATGTACTGAAAAGAACACATCACTTCTGTCATATTCTTGCCAAAAATGCATAACCGTAATCTAATCATGAGCAAACATCAGACAAACAGAATTAAGAGGCATCCCTCAATTTGACTAACTAGGTCTCATCAAATAAATCAAGGTCATGAAAGATAAGAGGAGACTGAGGAATCATCACAGAGTGAAGCTGTGCAAGGGGCCACACAATGGAATATAATTGGGTTTCTGGATTCTATCTAGGAACAGAAAATAGACATTAGGAGAAATTTTTATAGGTCAGTATTTTGGTTAATCAAGTCATAAGCAATGCTAATTTCCTGGTTTTAATAATTGGCCTATGCTTATATAATTGTTAATGTTAGAGCAGTGGTTCTCAACCAAGGGTAATTTTTCCTTCCAGGTGACATTTGGCAATGTCTGTAGACGTTCAGACTTTCATGCCTGGGCCAAGGGTGTTGCTAACATCTAGTTGGTAGAAGCCAGATATACTGCTAGGAGAAGCTGAATGAAAGGTATACATGAATCATCTGCACTAGTTTTGCAATTTTTGTGAGTTTTTTCAAAATTAAAAATTAATGCATAAAAAAATGAGTTCAACAAATGCCTTGAGGAAACATCCTCCAGATGTTAGGCATTTTTCTGTGTGCCTTCATTCTCTCAATACCTTGAACTCTTAAGTTCCACTTGTCTTAGAAGTTCCAACATCTATTTTTTCTCTCTTTAGCATTGTGAGAAGACCAGATTTTCTGAATCTTAGCTGCAGCCTTCTGCTTGGATTCTCAGCCTCTTGCCGGACATCAAGAATTGTCAAATGCATTGAAAGCGTTCACTTCTTTCACTTAGTTCCTCTTCACCTTAGGAGTTTGGACACTCAAGTCCTACTAGCATTGGCAAGTCCTACAAGCATTAAGAAAAGAAAATTAATCCAGATTTCCTGTTTGCTCCCATTGGGACCATTGGTCTTCCACAAGACATGCATACTCAATTTCCATTGAAAGTAGAGTCTCACTGCCATTTTATTTAACAACTTTATTGAGGTATAATTTACATAGTGTAAATTTCACTTGTTTTAAGTATACAATTCAATAATTTTTCGTATGTTTACCAAATCGTGCAACCACTACTATGATCCAGTTTTAGAACATTTTCTTCACTCCAATACATATTTTATGTCCTTTTACAGTTTAATCTTCATTTTTACTCCAGCCTCAAACAACCACTAATTTACTTACTGTCTTCATAGATTTTCCCTTTCTAGACTTTTTGTATAAATGCAATCATATAATATGTGATCTTTTGTACCTGGGTTCTTTTACTAACGTTTTTGAGGTTCATCCAATTTGTGGCATGTATCAGTACTCTGTTTCTTTTTATTAGCAAATAGTGTTTATTGTATGGATATACAATATTTTGTTTATGCATTCATCCACTTCCATTTTTGGATTACTGCCACTTTTTCATTATAAATAATGCTGCTGTGAACATTAATATACAAGTATTTATGTGAACATATATTTTTATTTTCCTTGATTAGATACTTAGGAATAGAAGTGCTGGGTATAAGACAAATTTATGTTTAATTTTTCCAGAAAATGCTAAACTGTTTTCCAAAGTGGCTGCACCATTTTACATTCCCACCAGCAATGTATAAAAATGTGAATTTCCCCATATTCTCATCAAAACTTGATACTGTCTGACTTTTCAGTTATAGCAATCCTAGTGGGCATGAAGTGGTAGCTCAATGTAGTTTTAATTTATGTTTACCTATGTTTACCTAAATTACCTAATAATTTATGTTTACCTTACTTCATGTGTTTATTAGCCATTTTGCATATCTCTTTTGGGGAAATTTCTATTTGAATCTTTTACCTATTTTTCATTGGGCCACTTATGTTCTTAGTATTAAGTTGTAAAAGTTTCTTATATAATTCTGGATACAAGTCTTTTATAGGGTATATAATTTTCACATATTTCCTTCCAGTATGTGGCTTGCCTTTTTACTTACTAATGGTATATTTGGAAGCGAGAAGGTTTTAATTTGGATTAAGTTTAATGTATCAACTTTTTCTTCTATCACTTGTACTTTTGCTATTTTTCTAAGAAATATTTGCCTAACCTAAGGTCACATTTACTTCTGTGTTTCTTTAAAATGTTTTATAGCTTTATCTCTTACATTTAGGGTAAGGATCCATTTTGAATTTATTTTTGTGTTTGATGTGAGGCAAGGGTCTGTGTAAATCAATCTTTTCCATGTGGATATACAACGTATGTCCCAGCAGCATTTGTTGAAGAGTCTATCCTTTCCCAGTTGGATGCCCCCATTGACTTTCTAAGTAGGACTTTCACTTCTGCTTCATTTTCTGATTTGTTGTCCTGGCATAAAAGGGACACCTGTTACTATATTAAGGTTGGTGCAAAAATAATCGCAGTTTTAGCACTGTTGAAATTTGCCATTTTGATATTGGAATACATTCTTAAATAAATGTGGTTATGTTATACATCATTTTAATGTGCATTTGTCATTTTATGTTTCTTTTTTTTTGCTAATGACTTATTGTTGTTTATTTTAAACTTATTTTAGACTATGAAAATGATGTTAGACAAAAAGCAAATTTGAGCAATTTTCTTATTTGCGTTCAAAATGGGTCATAAAGCAGCAGGGACAACTCATAACATCAACAACGCATTTGGCACAGGAGCTGCTAAGGAACATATAGCGCAGTGGTGGTTCAAGAAGTTTTTGCAAAGGAGACGAGAGCCTTGAAGATGAGGAGCACAGTGGCCAGCCTTTGGAAGTTGACAAGGACCAATTGAGAGCAGTCATCCAAGCTGATCCTCTTACAACTACATGAGAAGTTGCCCAAGAACTCAATGTTTACCATTCTATGGTCATTCAGCATTTGAAGCAAATTGGAAAGGTGAAAAAGCTCAATAAGTGGGTGCCTCATGGGCTGACCAAAAATAAAAAAAAAGTCATTTTGAAGTGTCATTTTTTCTTATTGTACACAACAGCAAACCATTTCTCAATCAGACTGTGATGTGTGACAAAAAGTAGATTTTATATGACAATCAGTGACAACTAGCTCAGTGAATGGTTGGACCAAGAAGAAGCTCCAAAGCACTTCCCAAAGCCAAACTCTCACCAATAAGAGGTCATGGTCACTGTTTGGTGGTCTGCTGACACCGGTCTGATCCACTACAGCTTTCTGAATCCCAGAGAAACCATTATATCTGAGAAGTCTGCTCAGCAAATCCATGAGATGCACCAAAAACTGCAATGCTGGGAGCCAGAATTGGTCAACAGAAAGGGCCCAATTCTTTTCTATGACAACGCCCCACAGCATGTTGCTCAACCAACCCTTCAAAAGTTGAACAAATTGTGCTTCGAAGTTTTGCCTCATTTGCCATATTCACCTGACTTCCTGCCAACTGACTACTACTTCTTCAAGCATCTGGACAACTCTTTGCAGGGAAAACACTTCCACAAACAGCAGGATGCAGAAAATGCTTTCTAAGAGTTTGTTGCATCCTGAAGCACAGAGTTTTGCACTACAAGAATAAACAAACTTATTTCTCGTTGGCAAAACTGTGATGCTTGTAATGGTTCCTATTTTGATTAATAAAGATGTGTTTGAGCCTAGTTATAAGGATTTAAAATTCGTAGTCTGAAACCCCAATTACTTTTGCACCAACCTAATACTATTTTACTGAAACATCTCAACTTGATTCTATTTTTCATATATAGTAAAAATCATTTCAACTAATGATAATTTTATATATCCCTTTCCAATAATTGTATTCTGCACATTTGTTATCTTATTTCACTGATTTGAAAGTCCAAAGTGATATTGGGGGAAGAAAAACAAAACAGGTGAATTTAGTCATTCCTACCCTATTCTTGACCTCTGTGTTTCACTATTTCACAGAAAATATTTGCTGTGTGTTTTGGAAGATGTTCCCCAGACAGTTCAGGAAATTTCTTACTCCTAATTTACTACATATTATTAAAAAACAGGAACAGCTGTTAAATTCTATTTAGTTTTTTTTTTTTTTTTTTTTGCATCTGATGGAATGCTTATGTGAAATTTCTCTTTTTAACAATTAATATAATAAATCACATTAGCAGATTTCCTAGATGTAAACTACAGTGTGGAATAAACCCACTTCTTCATAGTGTTACCCTTTTTTACTTTGTCAGATTCAATATGTTAATACTTAAAATTTATTTGTTATATTAATGTGAGGTAAAATTATAGTTTTTAGTTTTCCTATATTTGTCTGGCTTTGCTTTCACAGATAAATCTGGCTTTGTTTAGGAAAACTGAAAATGTATGTTAGCTTCATACATTTCTTTGGAAAGTTCTCCATACTTTTCTATACTATAAGATAGTTTAAATGGCAAGGATTTATGTGTTTCTTATAAGTTGATAAATAATCTGGGTCTAAACACTGTTTGTGATAGATATTTGATAAGCTTTTAAAATTTCTTTTAAAATTATTGGTATGATAGGGTTTTTTGCCCCTTGTCCTTTTTGAAGATAATTTTAGTAATGTTTCCCTAAAAATAACCTATTTCATTTGCTGTGTATGTTCAAACGATTGGCATGATGTTATCCCTGTATTATTTTATGATTATAAAATTTTCATGTCTGTTTATTATCCTCCTTTCCCATTTGTTGTTGGTAATCTAATATTTCAGTCTTCTCTATTTAGTTTATTGTCTATTTTATTAGTCCTTCCAAAGACCTTTTGTTTTGCTTTCCATTAATTTCTTGTACTTATTAACCTTTATACTGTATCTCGACTTTTTAGCACGTAACACTTGCTCAAAGAAGCTTGTTGAATGAACAAATGAATTGAAACTCAATTTCCTTGGTGGGTATAGGAACTAACTAAGAAAGTATGTTTTCAACATGGAGAACATGACAGGAGCAGAGAATCAGAAAAAGAGAGGTGTAAATGATCCTACAGTTCTCCGACCTCAATCCTCAAGTTACTTTCATATTTAAACTTTCAATAAACATTAAACTCTTTCCTTTTGCAGAGTATATTTTTGGCATTTAAAAATCAGATGTTGCAACTATTTAAGTGTTTAAATGGTCTTGTTTTAAAAAATACCCCATAGAAAAATCATTTAGAAGTAGGGTTACTTGAAAAGCATTCAAACTTTTGGAGAAACTCCCAAGGACTTTGGAGTTTAAAAATACACTACGCATTCTGCCCTCTGTAAGGCACATCGTGGAAGCTGTGCAAAGCAAGCGCCTTGCTTGTGTCTTTGCCAGGGGAAAACTTCATCCTTTGTGATTTCATGTCCCATACTTTTCAGTTCCCTTTTTCATACTCCAGGACTCCTCTGGAAGAAGGACATGTGCAGCTGTCCCCTGGTGGAAGGGTGAGGAGAGGGAGGGGGACTCCAAACAGCTGCCTGCCGGGGAACAGGGGGAGGCTGAGCGTTGGATGCCCTCATTACTAACTTCAGGCGCGCAGACTAATGCATTGGACAGAGTGTCTGCTAGCTGATGTTTCCCCCTTCTGGGTGGCTGTTAGGCAGTATTGCTTTACTTGTCTCCATTTCCGTGCACTGAGTATCGATCTGCAAAGCTGATTGCATTATGAGGCTGTGTCTGAGGACACTGCAGACCTGGAAACAGGGAGGCTTGCCCTAAAATAGCAGGCATCACCAGCACTGCGTAAAACCAAACCCGCCTTGGTGGTCCTTACCCCTAGTCACATTTTCATCCTAGGGAAAACAAAAACAAACAAAAAACAAGAAACAACCCAAACAACAACAACAACAAAAAGCACGCTGATACATGGCCTCAGATAGCCACGGTGAGCAAACTCTCTGGCCTGAGTCCCTTGTGAGTTATCTGCCTGCTGGCTTTGATCTAGGGCGCGGGGTGGGGAGTGGGCAGAGGTGAGGGAAGGAAAACCCTACAGTCAGTCTTTTCATTTCAAGAGCCTAAAACACGTGTGAGAAGCCAGTGGAAAAAGTTTCAAGTCCTCCTTTCAAAGGCCACGCGGGGCAGAAGTGATCCCGGCCCTCCAACCCTGCGCCCTGGACGACTTGAACTTTCTTAGTCACAGATGTTTTCTTTTTTTCCTCCCCTCAAGTGATTACACAGAAGTTGCACATAAAAGGACTTTTAGAGTCAGCTTGACATTAGCCTCTCCCTGTGAAATTTCTAGCTCGGTCATTGCGGTTCACCTAGCAACCCCGCGGCGGTGGGGGCAGGACGTCGCCTGTGACGCCCCCGCAAAAGCAAACCGGCCTTTCCTGGGCAGGCGACGCGTCGTCGAGCCATGTTTCCTCCCGCCTCGGCCAATCGATAAATAAGCCAGGGCCGGTGTTCCCAGGCCCCGGGGGGCGCCCGAGGAATGCGGCCGGCCGCGCTGCCCACACCTGCCGGCTGCCCAGCTGGGCGGCGCCCGGCCGCGCCATCCATCACCGGCCTCCGCGGCGCCGCCCTGCGCGCAGGAACCTGCCGGCCGGCGCCCCGCCCGCGCCACCAGGCCGCGCCGGTGACCTCCGCCTCACCCCTGACCTCGCGCTCAACCCCGACCCCAGAGCGTGGACCTGCCTCCGGGCCCGGGCAGCCCCTCCCCGGCTGGCCCCGGTGCCCCGAGGAGGCCGCCGCCGTGCGCCCCAGCGCGGACACCGGGGCGGGGCACGCGGGCCACCTGCGGCTGCTGCGCGGTCCCAGGGAAGGGAAGGCCCGCCCCACCTGGCATCCCCTGTCTCTGCAGAGGGAAAAGCAGGCAGCACGGGCCGGTGCTCAGCGCGCGCCCGGGAGGGAGCCTGGGGCCGCCTCTCCAGCGGGTGCCCAGGTGCCTCCGCTGGGATGAGCATGCTCCAAGAGGCTGCACGACTTGACTTAACTTTCTCTCAAAGGAATATTGGTGGGATTAGGTCATTAAATAGGAAGTGTCTGATTTCGAATCGAAAGGGTAGTTTATTATGTCTCAAACAAGAAGCAGCACAATTAATTAATTGAAGTATGCGCCTAAACTATGGACACGGTTTTCCCGTGCCAAGGGTACCTTGTTTGTGCCGGCAGCAAGGAAGCCTGGAGAGCCAATGGTGATGAAATCGATACAGGCGTTTTGCACAGCTTGTTGAGAAAGTGGATATTTTTCCTTGCAAGAAGTGGCCCAAAGCCTGGAAGAAGTGGCGATCAGTTGGTGCCAGGCCTGGTGAGTACGTCAGATGACAGGGAGTGTCCAAGTTCAGCCGCTGTAGTTTGAGCAGCATCATTTGTGCGACCTGTGGTGGAGCGTTATTATACAAGAGGATTGGCCTGTCTCTGTTGACTAATCTCAGTTGCATCCTCGTCATTTCGTCCACTGGTTGCGGTAGACATCCCCTGTAAGAGGCTGACCAGGTCTCATGAAGCTGTAGTGGATAATACCAGCGCTGGACCACCTAACACACACTGTTAGCATTTTTTAGTGAATATTCGGTTTTGGACTGTGTTTCAGCACTTTATCTTTATCCCACCCTTGGGCCAAATGCTTGTGATTGTCAAAAGGAATCCATTTTTCATCACACGTGACAATACCCTGTTGAGATGATTCACCTTTATGTCGTGACAGCAAGGAGAGGGGAGCTTCGGGCGATTTCTCTTCTAATGCTCATGTAATTCATGTGGAATTAAATCCATCAACTTCTTTCATCTATCCAACTTCTTCACCTTGTCGATTTGTTTAAAATGCTCCAATATTGTGGAATAGTAACGCCAATCCCTGCTGCTAATTCACACGCAGGTTGAGATGGATTCGCTTCCACCGCAGCTTCCAGTTCATCATTATCCACCTTGCTCTCGGGTCGCCCATGTGGCTCATTTTCAAGATGAAAATCACCAGAATGGAGCTTCTCAAACCACCCACGTACTGTGCGTTCCCTAGCTGTATCCCTCCCAAACACTTTGTTGGTATTTCGAGTTGTTTGCGCTGCATTGCTTCCACGACGGGACTCATATATGAAAATAGCACACATGTCTGACTTATCCGTAGTTTCACAAAAATTGCTCTACCAAAAATGTGAAAGATAATCACAAGCCAAACGATGCATTTGAAAAACTGAGCTTGTACCTTCGACAGAGACACAAAACAAGAAGTAGCCGAGTGAAATGTCCACAATATCAACTGTGAAACTTAGTGTTAATACTTAAGGAAATCGGACATTTCCTACTTAATAACTCAACACAAGGCGAACTTATTCCTGGAGTACAGCCTGCCTCTCTCCTGCCCCTCCAGGGTGGAGCAGTGGGCTCCGCCAGCCTTGCAGCAGACCTCCCTCCCCTCTCCTGCTCTCTCTACTCCTGCCCTCCCCTCCTCTCCCCTTCCTCCCCTGCCCTCCCCTCCCTGCTCCTGCATCCCTCCTCCCCAGCGAGCAGAAAGCCCAGTGCTGCAGAGGGTGCCACAGCCCCAACCCCGCAATGTGTAAAACCAGGAAGTAACAGATGGAAGTTGTCAGAGATTCCATTTCACCCTTCACCCCGAGGTGCTTCTTTAGCGCCACTGTAGGATTCTGTAAACTCCATTAAAGGAATTACTTGAACACTTTGTTTTGTGTCACTTCCCATGACTGCAAAACACTAAAGTTAGGTAGTTGAGTTGTAGAGAGAGAACGAAGAAGAGTTTAGCGGGGGAGATGCTGCTCCTCCTCAGTTGTAGAGAGAGAAGGAAGAGTTTAGCGGGGGAGATGCTGCTGCCCTGTGGCCGTGGGTCCCCGGGTGAAGGAGTCTGCAGGGCCAGCCTGTGTGGGCACCTGCTGGCTGCCCTCAGAGTCCTGTGGGCACAGGGCACTGCCAGGAGTGTGTCCGGGGAGCCGCTGAGCTGCTGGGCTCAGTTTCTGGGGCAGAGCCTTGAGGGGCTGCCCTTCCCAGCAGGTGCGGGGTGCCCTGGGCGGGCTGTGTCCAGTTGCTTACAGCTTCTGGGGAGTGAGAGTTCTGGATAACAATACAACCATCAGGTCAAAGCTACTTGTTGAGCATTATTGATAGACTCGTTGATACCTATTAATCGCAGACAGGCTGCCTTAAATCACCAACAGCGTGGGGTTCTAGAGCCATTTCTTAGTTTAGTTTCCATTAATGTGAGCATATTTTGGCCTTCTCAAAGTATCAGGTTATGATAATATTTTAAGTTATACTCTATTTGCTCTGTTATAACCATTGTGAATGTAGGTATTATACATTGGGGATGGAATTAGTCTTTAGCATGAATAAAAGTCATGGTATATTTGGTATTTGTTTTTCTCAGGACTTGAAATATGGCTTCGTATTTTTCTATTCCTGTGTTATATACTAGCTCAAATACATGGAAACACAATTATAAACATCACTAATTAGGTTATTGCTGTTTTGAAAAAAAAAATAACCATTTGTTTTGCGTCATTGGTAGCTATCCATATCCATATTATATATTTTTAAATATATAAATTTATTTCAATTACACAATTTTCCTAGAATAGATTGAATTTTCAGTCTTCTGAGATCTAAGTCTTTCTTAAGCTAAAACTATTTGTGCTTTAAGATGAAAACCTAAACAAGATATTACTTTAGGGTTTTACCTGTTGTTTTTAGACATAGAAGAACTTATTAAAAGGTAAAGAAATGGTCATACAGGCTTAAGTCAAAGATTGACCATGCCAAATGTTGATGGAAATCTGGAGCAACTGGAACTCTCATATATTACTTGTAGGTGTGTAAAACCACACGTGTGCTTCAGAAAACTGCTTACCGTTCCTTAGCAAATTAACCTTACTTTTATCTTTGTACTTATAACCCAGTAATTCCACTTATAGGTATTTATCCAAGAGAAATAAAAATATATGTCCACAAAATGCCTATTCAAGAATGTTCACAGCAGTGGCATTGGCTTTGTTCAGAATAGTCAGAAATGGCATCAAGCCAGGTATCCAGAAATAGGAGAAAGGGTCATCAAATTTCTTATATCCATAAAAATGGAATAAAGACATGAACTCCTGATACGCTATGCAGGAAGATGGATCTCAAAACCATTACACTAAAGGAAAAAAGCCAGATGCAAAAAGGCACATACAATATGACTTCTTTTTTATCTGAGGTTCTACAACAAGAAAAACTCATCTAAAGTGACAGAAACCATAACTGTAGGTGATTCTGGCACAAGAATTTCCTGGGAAGGAGCATGAGGGATATTTGTGTATCTTGATAGAAGTGTGGATTTCACAGGTGTATGGATTTGTTAAAACTCACTGAACTGCATGCTAAAAATCCGTGCATATCACTGTGTGTAAGCCAATCCTCAATAAGAAATATGAAAAAAATAGGGAGGTTATCCAGGGGGGCCCGATATAATCATTGGAATTCGTAAAAGCAGAAGAGGGTGCTTAAAGAAACTGAGAGGGTACTTAAGTCAGAAGACAGACTTGAACAGAGAAAGGGGCTTTGAGCCAAGCATTGTGGGTGGCCTCTGGAAGCTGGAAAAGGGAGGTAATGGATTTTCCTCTCCAGCTCCCAGAAAGGAAAGCACCTTCCCTACCTGCCTACACCTTGGCCTTAGCCCAGTGAGACCTTCGCCAGGTTTCTCTCCCACAGAATGGGAGGATGGTAAACGTGTGTTGTTTCCAGCCTCTTAGGTTTGTGGTAATTTGCTCCAGTGGCAATAGAAAGCTAATATAAGCTGCAAGTCAAACAGTTCTTGATTGTTTAAGAAAATTTGACTTTTGGTGTGGAAAGCTAGAGTTTTAGATTTTTGAGAACCTAGATCGTTATCTGCATTGCATGAATTGGTCTCATCTTTTATACTCAAGAAGAGGCTATCTACAGGAGTGTTTGCAGCATGGCAGGAATAGTACAGTGCAAAACCATATTTCCCCCTGGTGTTCTTTTTCCTTTTCCTGGAAAAGATTTTATATATTAGCAATGTGCTTGTTATAGGCTTGTAATATTCCTGTTTTAGATCAGCATTTGTGTTCGTGTACTATTTTCAGGAGCTTGGAGTTATTTAAATCCTTTATGTGATTGGGAGTATAGCCATGCAGACTCCTTCTCATCTACTGTGTTTGCTGCATTTCCATGTGAGAGTGGTTGCTCCAGTGGTCTGCCTTTCCCTCCCTCCCTGCCTCTGCTCCAAGCATTTTGTTATTTGAACTCTTGGGTTTCCTGATCTATATGAACTTTGACATTCCTGTCTACCAGTTTAAGGGCTCAAGTTTCATAATGGCCATTGTCTTAGTCCATTCAGACTGCTGTAAAAAAAAAAAAAACACCGTAAACTAAGAGGCTTTCAAGCAACAGAAATTTATTGCTGACAGTCCTGGAGCCTGCGAAGTCCAAGATCAAGGCACCTGCAGATTCAGTGCCTGGGGAGGGCTTGCTTTCTGGTTCATAAAAGGCGCCTTCTCACTGTGTCTTCAAGTAGCAGAAGGGGTGAGGGAGCTCTCTGGTGTCTTCCTCTAAGGACACTAGTCCCAGTCAAGAAGCCTCCACTTTCATGACTTAGTCACTCTCAAAAGCACCAAGCTCCTAATGCCATCCCATTGAGGGTTAGGACGCCACATATATGAGCTTTGGAGGACATGTTCAGACCCTAACAGTCACTTTATAGGGATTTGATAGTCCCCATGGTTAGGGTCCTATCTAATCAGTACTCCCAGGTGCAAGTCAACACATCACTTAAATATATTTCACAGAGTTGGATTTGACAGTCAAATAAAATGATTAGATTTTAAGGTAAGTGTTGGAAAACTATAACAACTATTCCCCACCTGCCTTCATGAAGGCAGTAGGAAACAGAAGCAAGTCACATGTCTTAAATCCAAATGAATTTCTCAGAAAATTGAAGGGGGTTAGAATGCTGCTGTGAACTAAGACAACTGACTTTCCTTCACTCCCTCCCTCCATCCTTTCCTTCTTTCCTTCCTTCCTTCATTTCTTTTTTTTTTTTTTTCTTCCTGAGATACTCCTCATGGCAAAGGAGAGTGAGTAATCTCCCAGGTCTGTAGGCAGAGCCCACAGCAGCCCAGCTTTCTGAAAATGAGGGTTTTTTTATTCCACCACAAAAGCCATGAGGATTTGACATCAGCACTCCAGAATACCTATTTGCATTGTAATAGGCAAGTAAAGATTCACGTAACTCATCAGCTGACTGGCCTGTCCTCCCAGCCTGTCACCATGCTCATGGCAGGGCCTGGGTGTCCAGGGCTCTCCACATGGCGGTTCATCTCAGATGAGCTGCTGCCTGGTGCCCAGGAAGCATGAAGTTGAGGACATATGGGAGGGATGGACGCATGCACACACTCACGCATGTACACACATAAATGAACATGCATGATGTACACATGCACACTTACGCAACGATGCATGCATGCGCACAATGCACACGATGCACAGCGCACAAACTTACACATGTACACACACAAGCACGCACACACATCAGTGCACAGCACAGTCTACACGTGCACACATACGCAACAATACACACATGCCCATACGGCACGCAAGACACACATGCACACAGACAGTGCATAAACAACCTACGTGCACGCAAACATGTGCACTTGGTTGCACTGGACGGTGGAGTAGCTACGCTGTGAAAGGCCAAAGAAACACTCAGCCCAGCTCAGACGGAGGAGTGGAGTTGACTGAGGCAGCGCCCCCCTCTGCCTGAGAAGCTGGAAGGGACACACACCCAGGTTTACCTCGCAGAGCACCATCGCTTGTCCCATGGGAATGATGCCAGCGTGCCTTTGCTGTCGCTGTCCTTCGCTGTTTCTCCTGCTTCAGTAGGTGGGGCGCGGGCTCCCTCGTGGGCAGCGCAGCGCACTTGCCGTAGAAATGGCCGCGGCCATCTCCTCCCGGGCAGGAGGGCGCTGTGGCTGCAGGATGCGCCTGTCCATTATCTCTGGGTGTGCACCGGGTGACAAATTAGGAAGGGTGCGCTCAAAGGTTATTCAAATATTTCAAATAAAGCATATTTGAACATGGAAAGGCCAGGGAATATTAATCAAATGTCAGCACCGAGACACTTTGTAGGCTATTTCTGGCACGTGTTTGCTGAGCGGCAGTCTGACTTAGCCTCCGCGGGATGTGTGCTCGCCCGTGTGCGGGGACACCAGAGAATCGTGCTGGGGGGAGGCCCTGGCGGTGCTGGGAACGGACGATGGGGGATGGTGGGCACGCTGTGCTCGCCTACAGCCCGGACTTCTTCCAAAGCAGGTGCAGAGGGCTGCAGGACGGTGCGCACTGATGGAGCTGGAGTCCATTTCCATCCCTGTCCCTCTCGGGAAGTTAGATTAAAAGAAGGGAAATATTTTGCATAGAAATGATTTTCACGGAGTAATGAGCGAAATGGTAATACGCTGGGGTTGGGCATCCGTCGCAGGCATGGAATAGTCCTGCAGGACTCGTGCGACCGGCTTGTTCCCCCCAGCACCCACGTCACGGCCTCACCTGATCCCCCCGCCCGCTCCCCCTTCCCGGGAAGCCGCGCGAGCAGCGCCTTCCTCTCCTTCAGCTGCTATCAAAACAGCGCGGAAGCCCCAGTCACAAACTCAAGAGTCTTTTGACAGCAGCAATTAAGCAACTTAATTAATGAGTGAATAAAAATGATAATATTTACTGAATGGGAGCATCCTGTTTTGCATTTTTATTCAAACTCTGCACCTGAAGAACACCACTGGGGAAAGCTCCTGACCCCCGCGGGAAATTCCCTCTGTCTCTGTCTCTCTCTCTTCCTTCTCCGTTTCTCCCTCGCTCTCTCTCCCTCTCTTTGGTTTTGGCCTCAAGCGCCCTGAGGGTAACACACGCACACACGCAAGGCCAATCCCTCTCCTGTTTCCAAGGGGGACGCACTGCTATCTTTGTCGTGGTCTTTGTTCGCCCCTAAGAAACCTCATTCGTACATGAAGGACAATTTCATGATACTTTTCTGGGGCTGAACTTTACATCAAAGCAGGTGATTAATTACTGATAAGGCTATAATAAAACATTAATGCGTTTTGTAATTAACCAGCTTACGACTGACATCTCCCGTCTCTTTGTGAGTGAAAGGCTCCCGGGTGCACACATGCGCGCGCACACGCGTGCACACACACACACACGCACACACACGCAGAGAACTTTTTTAAAAAAATTCTTTATTTGGCTATTAATCCGAGCAGCGCTCTCAATGCATTACGTTCTTTTAAAAAGCCACATACATTTTCCTCAATGAAACACACAATCCATCTTGAGCGCGAGGAGAGCCCCACACATAATTATTTCATCGTGACAGACAGTGAGTTTCCAGCTATTATTTTTGACGGCGCTGTCACGGATGCCAAGCGCGCACGTGGCGGGAGCCGCGGAAGCCGGGAAACCCACCTGGAGAGCAGCGGCTTTCTTCTCCCGGCGCAGGCTCCCGGCCTGACAGGCCCACCACTCCGGTTCAGCTTAATTAGTCAGGAAAGAGCAATCGCTGACTTTAGAGAGTTGCATGGGGGGGCTCCCCCTTTCTTCCCCTCTCCACTCGAAATCCCACGAGGAGATGAAGTTCCGATGGGATCTGCGCTTCCCGCTTTCCCGCCGTCTGGTCACCCTCACCTGGGACCCCCTTCCAAGGCCCACCTTTTGTCTGCGTGCTGCCTCGAGGAACTCTGCCGGGTGGGCCCCAACCTGGATCGATGCCGCGTGGAGAGCAGTTGGCTTGTCTCAGCGTAAGATGGGATCTGGGCTGGCTGGAAAGGAACGTACGCCCGGTGGCAGGGCCAGCAGAGCCGGCACCTGAGAGCCCTCTGTACCCTCCTGCCCTCTGCCTGGGCCTTCCCGGGGGCCGGGCTCGGTGGAGGGACTTGCTCTGCCAAACGAGACAGTAGCCGGCCAGATACAAATGGAGCTCGTGTTTCCGCTTTCCATCGTGGATGCCCGCCACGCCGGAGAGCAGGATGGCCTGCCACGGGGGCTGCCACGGGGACACAGAGTGGCTGCCCCAGCCCAGCCAGGCTCCTCCAGCTATCCCCAGCAGAGCCCTCGGCTGACGGGAGATGCCCGAGTGAGCCAAGCCTGGGTCGCTGGGATGGCATGGCTGACTGTCATGAGAAACAACAGCTGGAAATTGTCAGAGGTGGCTTGTGTCGCAGCAGCAGCTCTGTGACACTCGAGGCTGTTCAGCTCACAGGTGCTGTGAGCACCTGCACACAAGGCGGACCTCTGCACTGGGCGTGGGGACGTGCAGAGAGAGCCCGAGGGGCGGTGGGTCCACCGAGAACAACACTTACAAAGCAGCCAGTTCAAAAGACAAGAGAGAACGCGCGAGGATGCTCACGTGCGTGGTTTGGAAGATACGGCCAGAGGCTCCCAGACACGTGTGTGTCTTGTACATTTCCAATGTCACATCTCTCCACTCATGACTGAGGCTGCTGATTGAACATCCCTGCTTCCCGTTTGACACTGTGCTCTGTGGGGGTCACCATCTCCGTCTCCCCGCGGCCTGGCAGTGACCAGCACATGCTTGACAAGTGGCGTGTGCTGAGCGGACATTTGGAGAAGTGAGAGGTCACAGGGTCTGGTGGCGACACTTGAACCCTGAGGAGAAAGGTGCACAGTCTTCCCGGAGTCCCCCGCCAAGGTCTCCCTTTCTGCTACCGAACTTCCTGCATCTCTGTTTCACTTCAACTCGTTAACTCTCGACAAGAAAGAGAGCCTAGGTTCTGAGTGGGAAATCCGCCTCGATGATCGGTAAGAGACCAAGGCACAAGATGCAACCCAGCAGGTGAAAGGCAACCTGTCTTGTGCAGCCCCCAGGGGAGGGAAGGAGAGGGCTGTGCAGGCGCTCGTGCCCCGACCAGGGGGCGACGCCTTGGGTCTACGGCCAGACACACTTTAGTCTGAATTCTGCCTGTGTCAGCTTGTTGACGCTCCCCTGTCAATAGGTTACTATGAGGACTACATTAAGAAAAACCATTACGGATCTTATCCCACTGCCTAAAACACAGCGAACGTTCCACAGAGGGCAGCCTTCACTCTCTCTGTAAATAGTATCATGTCTGCACCTGCTGGGTTTCCAGAAAGACTGTTGAGTCCTGGTTTGGGTTGGGGCCACAATCAGGAAGGAAGACGCGTCAGAGAGGACAGGTGGGCACTTGCAAAAGGGTTTGCAGATGGATGACATTTATGGTTGAGAGATCATTTCAGGGCAAGACACTTGTGGGTTTCCTCCTTGCTCTTGCCTGGGATATCACTATTGGATAAAAGAACCCTACCTGGGAAGGCTCTTGTGGCATCACTCATTGTGTTTATAAATCATTAGATTTTAAAATGGAAAAAGACAAAAACCCTCACTACAAACAACGCAACCCTAGCATAGGAGCAGGTGATATGGAAAGGCAGCCTCTGGTCCTCAACAGAGCATTGGACAGTAGAGTCCCCGGGCCTTGGAATCCAGGCTCCTTACTACCCAATACTCTCCTTGGGGCAAAACAACTAACTGCCATCAGACCCACATCTGGAAAACGGGCATAACTGTAATCACAGCGCGCTATCTCTCTCGGCTACAGTGAACGGCAAATACTTAGGAAACGCTCCATGAAAATGTTTTGAAATCTGTGAAACGCTAAGTGAATGTGAAGCATGTGTGCTGACAACACTTCACTCACTCACCTGTGAGCGTTTGCAAGGTGCCGGCCGTGGTTCTCCAAGTGGCATCGGTATCCTTGCGCTCGATCTGCGCGACAGTCTTATGAAATGGGCACACTCATCGCCCCCCTTCCCAGAGAGCTGTTGTGGCATGACGTTGTTCGTTATCTCTCGAATTCCGCACCACGGTATTTGGCTGTCCACACGCGACAAGCACGGGATCAAAAAAATATCAGTCCAGTTGCTGGGCCTGCTCAACCGCTGGCTTTCGTCATCCCACCTACGACGTCCCACGGGTCAGCTTGGGGGCGGCGGCGGGAAGGAAAGGAGCAGCCAGCTGGAAACCTGGTGCTCGGCACGAACAAGGCCCAGTTAGGCACTAAGTGTCTTGCATTAGTTCCCAGAGCCACTCTGGCGTTCCGCGAGCTTGGGTGCAAATGGCACCTTCTAGGAGAAGGGGTGTTCCATCCCGCGCCAGCCGTTCGGACTCAGGGGCAGTGAGCCTACAGAGGCACAGACCTTTTCTCCAGCTGGCCGGCAGGGTTTCCAAACTCAGAGCCTCCCCCAGCCTCTAGCCACATCCAGCCTCGCTTGGCCGGTTCAGGAAGGACTCGAGACTGTTCCGCTCTTTCCGTGGCACTTTGCCACCTCGGCTGCTGCGTTGGTTGTCCAGCTGCTACTCACAACCAGCGTGAGTGAAGCTGGTTACTGGCGCCACATTCTTTTCTCTCCTCTCACTCTGCTCAGCCTCCCCCTTCCCCATTATTTCCCTGACACTTTACCTCCTTTTCAGCCTGCCCTAAAAGTGATGGCTGGACTGAGAGTGGTCTCGTCTGTGGGATGCATGGCGCTTGTCCCCTGCACGGATCCCCTTGTTGCCAGTGTCCTGACCCCCCCCCCCCCCCCCCCCCCCCCCCCCCCCCCCCCCCCCCCGATCTATTCCCACCCAGAAAGTGAGGTTGGACGTCATCCACCACGCTCCTCATCGGGGCTTGGAAGCCCGCGCCGGCTGCTGCCCAACTTGCTTGCTGCCGGCTTAGCGGGTCCTGAGCTGAGCAGGTACATCACGCTCTCACCTGGTCTGTGCTGCCGGCGGCATTGGAAACGAGCGCATTTAATACAATTCTGCACTGCCAGCCACCTGCTAGCTAATGAGTGACATCATTTAACACTGTTTTGAAAAGAGAGATTTAAAGTTGTTTTGAAAACTGAAGGAAAAATACAAATGTTTGAGTGTCAAACATTTTGCCCAAATACTAAAATGTTAATGTCTTTTTATTATGACAGTTCTACAGGAAAGTGAGCTCCAGCATGCCTGTGGTTGTCAATGAAAATCTTAGCCCTGGGTTTGGTAAACATTATGGCAGAAGGGAAGCAGCTTAAAAATAAAGTTGAAAGAAAAGAAAAAGAAGCATTCAATTTTTTTCCAAATTTTCACTCAATATTCTACTTTCTATTTTAGTCTTTCGACTAAAATAAAAAAGCTCAAATTCTATCCATATGTATCCTACAATTGTTATTTATTGTTTTTGCTGATTATTAAATACATGTTTTCAGTAGAAAATTTAGAAAATATAGAGGTGTAAAGAATACAATAAAAATCACCACAAATCCCAAGCCATAAGAATAATCATATATATATACACACACATATGTACATATTGTTGAAATATTTGGAAGCATGTGTATTAATAGTCCAAATGTTGAAGAGCAAAATTGGGATAATACTTTAAACAGAGTTGTATTCCAATTTCTTCTAATTTTCAAAAGAGGAGATTTTATTTTTCTCTAGTATGCAGGTATATATGTTCTTTATAAGAAAAATAAAAATACAGAAAAGAAAGTTAAGAAAATAATTAAGTATGAAGTGTTCAATTTCCTTATGTACTAAGTTTGAGAGTTGATATCTCTGCCATTGCACTTTGAAACTTCTTGTTTTATTTTCATTGTGAAGAAACACCCTCATTCTTTGAAATACATGATTTGGCTTGTGATTAAATTTCAAAAAATTTTTAGAGCAATTTTTGTGAAACCATGGATAAGTCAAAAATTCATGTAATTTTCTAATACGAGTTCTGTTGTAGAACCAATACAGGGCAGAGAGCTTGAAATATTAACGAAGTGTTTGGAATGAATGTGGGTCATGAACGCGTAGTACCTAGATGGTTTGAGAAATTCTGTTCTGGTAATTTCAGTCTTGTAAAGGAGCCATGTGGGCAACCTGAGACCAAGGTGGATAATGATGAGCCGAAGGCTGTAGTGGAAGCGAATCCTTCTCAACTTAAGCATGGATTAGCATCAAGGTTTGACATTACTATTCCAACAATATTGGACCATTTGAAACAAATTGGCAAAATAAAGAAGCTGGATAGATGGGTTCTGCATAAATTAAACGAGCGTCAGAAGAAAAATCGTTCCAAAGTTTGCCTTTCTTTGCCATCACAGCATACAGGCGAACCATTTGTACACCGTGTTGTTATATGTGATGAAAAATGGATTCTTTTTGACAATTGCAAGTGTTAGGCACAATGGTTGGGTGAAGACGAAGTACCAAAACACAGTCCAAAACCGAATATTCATCAAAAAGGCTAATGGTGTGTGTTTGGTGGCCCAGCGCTGGTGTTATCCACTATGGCTTCACGAGACCTGGTCGATCGGTGACAGCAGATGTCTACTGCAACCAGCTGGACAGAAGGGTGCCTGTAATGAAGCAGCCGAGATTTGTCGCTAGAGACAGGCCAATCCTCTTGCAAGACAGTGCTCAACCATGCTGCACAAACAACGCTGCTAAAACTACAGAGGCTGGACTTGGAAACTCTCTGTCATGCACCGTATTCACCAGCCCTTGCACCAACTGACTACCACTACTTCCAGGCTTTGGGCCACTTCTTGCAAGGAAAAATATTCAATTCTCAACAAGCTGTGGAAAACGCCTGTAGCGATTTCATCGCCAGTCTCTTTACAAGCTACCATTATGATGGCAAAACTGTGTCAGTAGTTTAGGCACATACTTTTTTTGTTGCTAAATTTTGGAATATTATGGGGGTACAAGCGATTTGGTTACATGAATTGCTTTTGTACCATTCAAGTCAAAGTGTTCCTATCCTCCAGGAAGTGTGCCTTGTACCCATTAGGTACCCATTACCCATACCCTCCTCCCTCCTCTCACTTGCTTGATTTCTGATGAGGAACATACTTTAACTGTACTGCTTCTTATTTGAGATATAATAAACTAGACTTTTGATTGGAAATTGGACATTTCATATCTAATTATCTAATAAAAATCAGTAATAATCCCCTCATTTAGAGATGGACTACTGCTATCTTTTTAGTTTCTTCGTTTCTATTTATGTACCATTTGAATGAAAATAGTATAATTCCTCTCTATATATACTGCTTCATAACATAATAATTTAATGTTATAATAAATAGTATATTATATAAATATTGTGAATATTCTATATGATAATTTTTATTAGTTATATAGTGTTCCACTTCATAGATGTATCATGGCTTATTGACCAAATGAACTCATATCAGATATCTCGATGTTGTTGTTAATCTTCTGTGATTTATAATAATTTTTAGTTAAATATTTATGAGTACTCCTGATTATTCCTGAAATAATAGCCAGAAGTAGAATTTTACTGTCAAAGTTTGAAAACATGACTTTATTATGTTCAGCAGATATTCTATCACATGGTTCTACCATAATTTCTTAACTGTTTTTCTACTTCTGATATTTAATACATTGCACTGAACAGCCTCGTACCAAATTTTAGTACTGATTGTAGATTGTCAGGATAGTTAGTTTTATTGAAGGGAATTGTAGGGCCAGAGAAGATGAATAAATTAAGGATGAAGACAGCAATGGTCAGCTTGCCTATCTGTAGAATGGGTATAGTTGCTGCCAACACACAGCGTGTGGCTCGTGGCATGTTCTCGGTAAATGCTGTGTTCAGGTTCCCATCCTCACAGCTGCAACTAGTTAGAGCCAAGTGTGCACAAGGCCCAGTTGTTGCTTCACTGTGGGTGCTGAAGAGCCGGGAGAACGAAGGAAAGGAAATAGCTGGTGTCTCCAAACAACATTAGACTGTGCACCGAAGTGGGACTTGAGATGTGGAGCAGTAAGCGTTTCGGGTCGCAGTCCCAGATCTGCCGCTCTCAGCTCTCTGAACCATTCTCTCCTCCTTTTGTAAAAGAAAAGGCTTGCACTAAACAATGTTGAGATGCCTCTTGGTCCAGGCACTCCGTCTTCCCATGACCTGGGAGCGAATGCTTTCTGTGGACCGCCCGGTGCCCAGCCGTCTCAGCAACGCAGTGGTCATCTGGGTCTGATGAAATAAAAACAAACTATCTCAGTATTTTTACCTTTCTTTTGTTTCAGTGAGACACACTAGCTACCAAAGAGGCCGTCCTAGTCACCGTATGACGCGCAGACACACAGCGAATGGCTTGGCGCGTGCCATCGAACAGCGCTGGAGACAGGCATGGGCGGGAGAGAGAGAAACGGGGGCGTCGGGGCGAGGTGAGGTGGTGAAAGAAACCGCCCGATGCAGACTCTTCTGCTGGTCGTAATGCTCATCAATCTTCACCTGAGCCCCGGCATCAGCCGGAACTAGTACTAGTGTGAGCACCAGAAGGTCACACTCCCGTGGAGCCACACACAAATCGACCCGCGGAATTTAAAGTGAAAACGAGAGTGCAAAAGCAGCAGGAGTAAAACGAAAAGTCTCCGTGTCGGCACGGAGCGTCCACACCCGCGTGATGGAGGAGCTCACGCATCTTGTTCACTTCCTTAGCTTGGTCCTGTGACTCTGTGGCCTGCTTGGGTCGAGAGCGTGGGAGTTCACGGGACTGATACGGGGACTTGGCATGACGGCGATGCTATTGCTAATAGAAGTTTGACGTCCTAATGAAAGAAAAGGCCTCACAAGGGTCTACAAGCTACTGAAAATCCACGCTAATGCTACCGTGGTGCAGGATTGTCTGGCTGTTTGGCGTTTCTCTCTCCCTCTCAGAGGTAGCTTCCTCAACGCGGACCAGCCTGGCTCAAGAACGGCGCACGAGGTGGGCACGGCTTCCCTCAGGCTGGGGGCCGCAGGGAACCGAGGACACGTGCTTGGCTTCAAGCTGGCCTTCAGTAAAGAGATGGACACGTAAACCGATAATCGTGTTGCCACGCTGTATACAGTGGAGGCACGTACACTGGGATGCTAGGCGCTCTTTTGACTCCATCCTCTCATGGCCACTTTGACACCTGGAAAGGTCACGTGCAAAGACAAGCGATTACAGCTCCCTTGAAGAGGTCCGGGACTTGCCGAAGTTAGCTCTGTGGGTTTCTCTGGAGGGTCACGTCCCGTCCCTGCATCTCTGCATGGACCTGTGACTTGCTTTTCAGGAGAAAGTCCTCAGGCAAAATGAGAGGCCTCAGGCGCCTGCACGGGTTTAAACTCTGCAAGAGGAAGGGCAGACGCTGCCCCGCCTTTCTCAGCGGCTGGGTGGGGCCCGGGGTTGCCGTTTGAGGCAGAGGAATTCCGTCCCCGGGGCAGGTCGCTTCCCTCCGGCAGCAACATCCCATCCTGCCCTTGTCACTGCGTGTCTCTGTCCACAATTACTCATCATCTGCAGATAGACAGCCCCGGAGGAGACCGTCAGTTGCCAATGCAATTCAGCAGATACACTTCATAAATTTTAATTACATTCCCACTGAAAATGAATGGTCAGAAAATATAAAACATCTGCCATCCAGATCATTTACATTTTTCGTACAATAAATCATCAACAACATCCCAAACCGTGGCTTAAATCATGTGAGCGCGGTAGGTCAGGAGGACTAGCGCCATCCATCCTGCGCGGCGGTCTGGGTCCGCCCTCCTCGGAGCGGGGGAGGGGCTGGGAGGCAGGAGGGAGACCCCGCGACTTGAGCGCAAGCTCCCAAGTGTCATCTGCAACCTGCCGGGTGACCCATTTACTATTATTTCGGCCGCAGAGAAACAAGAGCTGAAATAAAGGAATATTTGGCCAATTATGAGTGGGAAAAGCAGGCACTTATCACGCAAGTGGCTTATCTGTCTACCCTGCAGGTAGGGTAAAGAAGCAGCTTCATTTTCAAAAATCAATTTTTACTAACATCGTATCCGTAAAACTCCCATTTGCCTCTGAGCGTCTTCCACACGGTAAGGCGTGAGGTGGGGCGTTTATGTGGGGACGGGCCTCCCAGCGCCCCCGGGCAGGCAGGAGCCCACGGCCAAGGAGAGAGGAGACTCGGGGAGCAGGGACCAAGCAGCCCAGCTGCGGCGTCCGGCGTCCGGAATTATCCGGTTGGCTGCAGACACAAGACAGTTGAGCAGCCTAAGGGGAGGTCTATGCAGGCGCGTGGTGCCTGGTTTAGCCCTTTTCTGCATTCGTTTGTGAGTTTTCCTCTCTCTGTCTCTGTCCCAAACACTTCACCTCTGCAGGACGAGAGCCGTGTCTGTCAGCAACCGCCCTCCTTTCGGCGGAGAGCGCCCTGGGGTGCAGAGTCCGTGGCCTTGTGAGCGTGTGGTGAGCCATGGACTCAATCGAGGATGACGGAGAGCCCCTGCCATCCTGGGGTTCCCCATATTAACCCCCCAGGGATAACGGGTGACTGTCACCTTGTCAGAAGCCAAACGGACACAATTCAATGTCCTTACTTTGCTGTTGAGGACACTGGGTCCACAGAGGCTGAGTGACCAGGCCTGCTGGTCCCACTGCAGGGGCAAAAGCCCCACTGTCAGACTCTGGGGTGCTGGGGCCGGGGGCGCCCCGAGCTCTGGCCGTCCTTCCCAGCTGGCTGGGCAGAGTGCCGGGGCGGCAAAGTACTCGCGTCTGTGTAGCGCACGGTGGAACCGGGAAACATATTTTAAAACGGTGACATGATCCACCTCTCAATAAAACAACCAAAACACGGGCTGTGGAATCATGTATGGGAGCTCCATGTAAACTGTGAAGGTGGAGGACACAATTACATTGGTGGGTGTGATTTCGAGGCGCCAGGCCCCACGCTGGTGGCATGAGGGGGCAACACCCACCATGACGCTCCGTGCCACCTGGCCCCCAGTGGCCCCTTTGGCCTGCACCACGAGGAAGACAGCATGCGTCTCCTCGCTGTCCCTTTGACTGCTTTGCATCACGCTGTCCCAAAATTTAACACACGATTTAACCTGTTTCCACCTCCCCAGATTCTGACTCTGCACCCCGAGTTCTGGCCAGTGTTTCTTCCATCTGCATGGTGTCTCTCCTTGTGGCAGGCTCTCAGGACACTCACATGGGAGGACCGACCTTGCCCAAAGCTCTCTCTCTGACCCTCGGTCTCCACTTACAGACATGTTGGACCCGGTCCCTTCCCGCAGGGTCTCCTTGGAACTGCAGTGGCCGAGCTGGGCGTGGTCTTGTATGAGCTGCTTTTGCATCTTCCCCTAAAGGGGGGCTGAGATGCCTGGTGGTTTCAAACAGTAGAGACTATGCAATCTACATGAAACCTTGGTCAAATCATTAGAAGGTGTCATTCAAAGTTAATGGGCAATTTTTCTCTCTAGTGAAGGTAAATTGTTTTGGTAGGCACGTCTTAAAAAATAAAAATCTTCGAATTTATGGAACCTTTTTTGTTGTTGCTATATTCTATTTTGAGTGAGGATGTTCTGGCCGACTAACATGCCCTTTCAGATTCAATTGGATATGGTTCTCCAGTGTTTCTTGGCTCTAATTACAGTGGAATGTGCCTGTGAGTTGTCCAACAGCTGCCACGTCCTTGTTAAGGTTAGCTGCTTTTGAAAGTTAGTCTAAAGTTAGAGATCTTCAGCAAAAGTGAACTAGAACTTGCCATATTTGTCTAGATAATTAAGAATGAGATGTGATAAAAGTGCGTCTGAATTTCAGATAGGGATTTCCTTCCCTGCGTGAATGGAATTGAAAAGAATGCAATTGATTTGGCATTAGCATATTTCTGCTTCCCAGAAAAAAAAAAAAGTTTTTCATTGTAACCATTTCTGACAGTTCTAGAATTCTCTAGAAGACCGAGAGTCTTAGCTGCCTAACAGACAAATGTATTCAACACACATGTAGAATTTAATATTCAGGGTAGATATTTTTCTTCCTTTTCAGTTTTATAGATGCTGCTGGCAGTATGGAATTTCGAAACTTTATTTCTCTCTCATAGTTTTCTAAAAACAAAGAAGAAAAAAGAGAAAGAAAATAAACTTAAAAAAGGACATTTTCCATATTTTCCATCTTCTTTCAAAATTTCAGTTTTGAGAAATCCTGAAACAAATCTGTTCAATTTTATTACACTTAAAAGATTAAACTTTTAAAACCCTATAAGCAATTAAGATGTATTTGCCTAAGTGTAAAAATTAACTGTTAAGACTTTTCTTGGCTCAGTCTTTAATGAGAAAAGGTCTTGTGAGAAATTTGAAGGAAAAAAATAAAAGAAAGAAAAAATAGCGAGGTCGTAGGAGAAGACCGACACCTGCTCAGTGGGAGGAGTCAGCCCCTTCTTCCTCAGAGGACCAAAAATAAACACACGGCATCCCCCTCTGAGGGGCAAATTCTGAGGCTGGTCCTTTAGTTGTATTTTACTAATGCAAACAACAAAACACCTTCAATCACAAACATTCAGCCAGCATTATGTCTACCTTTACAACAAAAAATAATTTACCCAAAGTGCTTCCTTAGTGTTAGGAAACGCTGGCCTGGGAGATTGATCCGATCAGAAATGCCATGGAGGACCTAGGATTGCATCAGAAAAGAGTGGAACCAAACAAGAAGATGGCCCTATCAAGAAGTTACAAAAATCCACCACATGTTTTCCTAAGAATTGTTGATAAATGTGTTTAGTCATAGGACAAGTCAAGAAAATGAGTGAATCAGATGAGAGATTTACTTATATTTTAGTATCAATGATAATCATTTACATTATGTTGGATGAATGAAATGATCAATATAGAAGCTTCTCCTTATCCCAGAACAAATAGAACACTTTTGAAAGATGTGTAAGGACCACCACGATAACAACAGCAGCAATGACAACAACAGTAGTCCCACGGATTTAGGGAGAACTTTTGTGTCAGGCAAACACTGCGCTCAACACTGAAACAAACCCTCCGTTTAGGACTGGCTCGGCTGTCAGGCCAGGAAGCAGTTGCCAGCAGCTCAGCGTCCCATTCCCTAACATGCATGCGTCACTCTTCTGTTAATCCCAGGATGGAGTCCTAATGCCTTTGAAATCAAATATAACTATGTGAACATGTTATAAGAAATTGATACTTATGATGATGTCCTACTGTACATGTCCAAGGCAAAAAAATTAGGTACCCTCTTATTCTCCTGCCACATACCTCTGTGTTTATCGCTCCCGGATAATTCCCTAATGTCTTTATTGATCACTTAAAAAAAAAACAACTGGTGAGAGGAACTGATTAAATTGGTAACCAACTCTGTGATCTCGTCCTCAGCCTCCTTTATCATGATGATAAGGCTTCAGTCTTATTTTCCAAATATTTATAATGCCTCAAAATGAGCCAATAGGGTTTTGATCCGATGACTCAGCTTTTTATTTTAAGAAACTTGCTTAGTCACCTTCCTGATACTACTCTCCAGTCATGAAAGTCAGCCAGCTTTGTAACACAGCCTTCCAGATCCTGTTCAGCTTTTATTGGTCACGATTTGTTTCCCTACATTTTGTATGCCTTTCAGATCTTCAAAGTGAGTGAAGCTTTCTTCTGCCGGCATCCGTCTGTTTATAGAACAGAGTGGGTGGCTTTTGGAAGACTTGACACGTTAGAACATTGGGCTGGGGAGTGACATGCCACTATCCAAGTTCTCCTTGAATGCACATTTCCTCCTGGAACTGAGGTCCTTAAGACTTGGAGTCCTTTACCAATTGCAAAAATTAACATTCCTTAACATTTTGACTTACCTTAATATTGTGGCCTCTGTTCTATGGGCTTCCAACTATTATCAGTTTATGCTTTCCTGACATCATGAGCTACATGATAACGAATCAATTCTGTCTTGGCCAGCAAATACACTGCCCTTTCTGGTTATTGCTTTAAATCATGATGAAGACTATGGTTGTGTATTCACAACCATGGCCTGGTGAATTGATCTCATCTTTGGAGCCCAATCTGTGTAGAGGAAAATGCTTCTTATTAGAAAATCACTTTGTTGTGTTCCCTTGGAACTGTTCCTAGCTTGGAAAAATAATTTGGAATAGACATCTTCCCTCTCCCTAGTCTCTGCCCCTACCTTGTCTAGCCTTCTGGCACTTCCGAATATAGGTTAAACAAGCAAAACGTAATTACCAAAAAACCAAAAGACAAAAACAAACAAAAAGAGAGGAAATAAACCTTGGCCACCTAACACATGAATAAATTTTGTTTTCTGTGAATTATTCCTTTACAATTTATAAATTTTATATTATCCATCAAATTTGTGAAGATACCACCCAGTTATATAAACACATTGATTTTCCTGAGTTTTAGGGGAAATCATAGCTACTTAAAGTAGTGGCTTAAAACTATCTGGATACCTGAGGCTGAAGGATCTTCAGTAAGTGATTTATTGTGTCTCTTAAAATGTCTCTTTTGACAAGACTTGTGTATGAGTACATTACGTTTGTGGAACACCTTCTCACTTCTCACCCTTTTTCCCTCTTGGCCCCCCCTTAACCATGAGCACACAATGGGGGTGGCTGCGTGTACTGTTTGTTCGTCTTGTTTGGAGAGAGGAAGGGCCTGTGTTGGTCAACCTGAATGTATTTGGGGGTCTGATGACACAGGCTAATCATGAAGCCATAGGGTAAATAATTTTCATGGGAAGCCCTGCCATTTTGTGAACTTATAAAAAATAAAGAGATGTACCATTAGCCCAGGATTTATCTCTTTTCTTTAAGAAAACAAAAAACTCCATTGATAAATGGCTCCAGAAGGAAGACTGCCTCTTACCTACTTCATGTTCTTCCAATGTGGTTCCACCATTCCATTAATATGTTAGGTTAAGCAATTTGGGTACATTGCTGCAGATCATGGGCAGGAATGATGTGGCTGTCTGAGTATCTGTCACATGGTCATTTATTAGCAGTTATGTTAAGGAACGGACAATGTAGCAGCAAAGCATTTATGCGAAAGATCGCTCCAACTGATTCCTGTCCCCAAAACGTCCACTTGCGTCCCCCCTCCCTGGGCTGGACTCATCCGACTTCTGTGAGCTGCTTTCTGCTCTATGATTTTTTTCTCTTCTTCCAGCTCATTGAAGCCATTTCCACCACAATTTCTCTCCTAATTTTGGTTTGATAAAGCCAAATATGTTTTTATTATTTCACTTGCAGTGGACTTTTTCTAAGACTATTTGCATTTTGTATTTTTTTAGTTTTGGTGCCTCTACTGCCATTTCTCACGCCAGCCAAGGCCCTGGCCTCTCTTCCCTGCTTGGTCACATCCCACAGTGGGCCAGGCACTTTTGGGTGTCAAGGAAAAAAGTCAAGCTCAAGCTATCTGAGGGAGATTGGGTTTATTGCAAAGACACAAAGGGAGAGAGTGACCATAAAATTTAGTGTTCAAATCAGGGCACTTTTGAGCATGGAAATAGGCACCACTAACTATGCTACACCACAGATGGAGCTGGGAATATCCCGGCCAAGAATTGAGACATCTTTTTTTTTCTTTCTTTTTCCTCTTCCTCTTCTTCTTCCTCCTTCTTCTCTTGCTACTTCCTGCTCATGGGTGGAATATTCTCTCTCTCTCTCTCTCTCTCTTGCTCTCCTTCCCTCCCCCTAATGTAAACGCTGAGTCCCAGTCAATAAGTCTCATTAAAAGTTTTTGATACTAGAACAATCCAATGCTGGATTCACTTTCTAAACTTTTAGATAATTCCACAATAGGAAGCAATAGGGTTTTAGGCATTATTTTAGGTATTTTATAATATCGTTAATACAGGATGCAGGTGAAACACAAAGTGACAGTGGCTTTACCAGCTTAGAGACACACCCCTCTCTCTCAGCAAGACCTGCGCTGGTCTGGTGGTTCCACTACGCAAAGTTGTGAGGGGCTCAGGCTCCTTCTACTTTGTGGCTTTGCTTTCTTGGTCTGCTGTCCTCTCCACATGTCCTGGGTCAACTCAGTGTCAGGTCTACCTTGCCACCAGAGGGAAGGGGAAGGTGAGAGCCTGTTCTGGTCCCTCTTGCGCACCAGCTTCCACTAGCTGCAAGGAAGCCTGGGAATTGTAGTTTTTCCTCTGAGAAGCCATGTGCACAGCTAGAAAGAGTTGGTGACTTTATTATTAAGAAAGAGCAGGAGCAAACTTGGAGTTGTCAAGGGTTTCTGCCACACTTTGCAACACAGGGCTGGGCAATGCGTTGGCACAGAGACATGCGGTTCCTGCTGTCTTTGTCTCTTGGTAATGGCCCCCTGAATGGTGGGGTCTTCCCTTTATCCTATTGTGATATGTGCCATGTACATATGTAAGAACATTGTTACTTCAGTGCAAAAGCTCCAATTAAGAATCATGCAAACCTCTGTCTAATTGTGAGAGTGTTATTTTAGTGAATTCCATGAAAAGCTTGCCAAAGACACCATTCATTTCCTTACCATGACATTTTATGTAACTTAACTACAAAAATCTCAAAATGTTTTCAAGCGTCTAGTATTTTTTGAAACTCTTTTCCTTTCATGCCTGCTGCATTATAATTCATAGCTGAAAGCCACCTTTTTCAGAGTCTAAAAATCTATCAGTGTGAATTTTGTCTTTTTTCCTAACCTTTCCAAACATCCCATCGTACCAAGGAGCTGACGAAGCCCACTACGGCCATTAACGTTCTGACGTGAGTAAGTTTTATTTTACTGTCATTGATAGGTCCCTGCCTCCTTCTTGGAGTGGCATAATTTCTACAGGCCTGCAACTTCTGCACCCTCGTGCATTCGCAAGGCTGTTTTAGGAAGTACGTTCTCCATGCCCAGTGAGGGACATCTCCAACCCTGAGCGGTCATTGCCTTCCTGTCCCCCAGCTTATCACATCCATTTTGCAAGATTCTCACCATTGTCCCCAGGAGAGTCAATACAAATGCTCTGTGCCCTGTTTGTGGTCACTTAAATAATAGGAGAGCTCCCTCTACTGATTGACGCCGGGGACTCGCGGAGGAGGGGTAGTCTGGGGCCCTACCCTCCTGCTCCCTGCAGCAATGCTCACGCACAGACCAAGACGAAAATCAAAAGGAAGCCTGTTTGACACTGGCTTTTGAAATCCTTAAAAACATCAGCGTTTGTCAAGTGGAAAGATTTTCGTTTCAAAGTTCTAACAGGTTATTATTATTCCAAGCAATGGAGAGTTAAAAAAGGTTGAACAACTGTAATAACGGTGACGTCTGAACGTGGGGAGTGATTGGGTTTTGTTGTTTGTTTGCATAAAGCCGTATCACCTAGCTTTGTTTTGGGTCTGTTTAAGAAACGTGGGCTAATTAGACCATGCAAGTCGGTTTGTTTTCTGAAAATTAATTAAGCTTTCCTGGCCTTGCCAGGTTACAGGGCCAAGCGCACCTCCTACACGGTTCCTCTGGAGTTATGTAGGAGGTGAGCCTGTCTCACGCTGAACTGTCAGATGACTCCGTCATGGGAAGAATGGAGTTTAGCAACGCGGTGCTTGAAAGCTTGTTCAAGTTGTAAAATGTTGGATTCTATTTTTATTAAATCACTTAAACTTTCAACATAGCGAAAAAGATTTATTTAACATACATTTAGCAAGCCATGTTGAAGGCACATTTGTGGGGCAAAAACGCAGCAGAGGACATTTCTATAACTAAAGTTACTGTCCTGAAGGGACAAAGCAAGTGAGTTAACTATTGAAATCCTATTGTGTCATTGGGGTATCTGTAGAAACATTTAAAATTTTGTATTTTTAAATGAGTTATAGGGAAGTTTTACCCATCTTCTTCAAATCATACAGATACAAATACTCTTTATTATTTGGGAGTATTATATAGAATCTACAGAAAGTGGCAGAGGCCGTAGAGAAATATGCTTTATTGTAAGAACCCCCAATTTAGAGAAACCCAACCCTGCATCTGGGGAAGCATATAATGTAGTATTCTTGAGAAAAAAAAATGCCTCCTCTATGGGAAGAGGGACCATTTTTAGCAACCTCCTTTTTGTATCTGCACACTTTTTTCCAAACAGCTTTATTGAGACATAATTTACATACCATAAAATTCTTCCATTTGAAGTGTACAGTTCAATGCTTTTAGTTTATTTAGAGAATTGTGTAACAAACATCACAATCTAATTTTGGAATATTTCTCGTCACCTCCAAAAGAAACTCCACACCCCTTAAGAGTCTCTCCTTATCCCCACCTCCCAATCTTCAAATCCAGCCTCAGAAAGCCACGACTCTACTTTTGTCTCCATGGACATTTCATATAAATGGAATCACGATGCTTGATCTTCTGTGACTGGCTTTTTTCATAGCATAATGTTCGAGGTTTGTCCTGATTTTAGCGTGTATAAACAGTTCATCATTTTGTGTATTGCCAAATAGTATTCCACTGTATGGGCATACCATCTTTCATTACCCTTTCATCAGTTGAAGGACATTTAGGTCATTTCTACTTTTTGATTATCATGAATAATAGCTGCTATAGATATTCCTGCATGAATCTTTGTATGGACATATGTTCTCCTTTTCCTTGGGTAGTTACCTAGGAGTGAAATTTCTGAGACATATGGCATCTCTATATTTAACATTTTGAGGAACTGCCAACATGTTTTCCAATGTGTCTGCACAATTTTACATTCTCATCAGCAAGGTGGGTTCCAATTTCTCCACCTCATTACTGACATTTGTCATTGGCTGTCTTTTTGATTATAGCCATTCTAATGATATGTAGTGGTATCTTATTGTGGTCTTGATTTGCATTTCCCCCATGAGTAATGACATTGAATATCTTTTCGTGTGCTTTTTTGCCATTTGCATATCTTCTTTGTAGAAATGTCTGTTCAAACCATTTGCCCATTTTATAAGTGGGTTATTCTTTTAATAATTATTGTGTTGTAAGAGTTCATTTTTATATACTTTGGATACAAGTCCTTTCTTGGATATATGATTCAGAAATATTTTCTCCAATACTGTAGGCTCAGTTTTCAATTACTTGATGGTGTTGTTTGACTCATAATGTTTTTAAACTTGATGAAGTTCAATTCATCAATTTTGTATTTTATTGTTTGCATGATTGGTGTCATATTTAAGCAATCATTGCCTAATCCAAAGTTCCAACAGGTCACAGAGATTTGATCCTATGTCTTCTTATTAGAGTTTTATTGGTTTATTTTTTACAGTTAGGTCTATGATCCATTTTGAGTTTATTTTGTATATGTTATGAGGTAGGTATCCAAATTAATCCTTTCACATGTTGATAGTCAGTTGTCTTAGCACCATTTGTTCAAGAGACCGTTTTTCCCCCCTGTTGGCAACTTTGTGGAAAATTAATTGACTGTAAGTGTAAGGTTTTTATTTCTGGATTTTCAGTTCTATTTCACTGATCTATATGTCTATCTTTGTGCCAATACCACAATGTCTTGATTATCGTAGCTTTGCAATACGTTTTGAAATCAGAAAGTGTGAGTCCTCCAACTTTGTTCTTTTTCAGCATTGGTTTAGCGCTTCATGGTCCTTTGCAGTTCTATAGGAATTTTAGAGTCAACTTGCCAATTCGTACAAAAAATGTGGCCCCTTTATTGGTATGATTTCTTTAGTGCTCTGGCATACCTCTCAGAGCCTTATGCAAATCTCCCACCTCTCTCTCCTGCTAGCTCTACCCACTACACTTATGCTGCGGGACGCTGCCTGGCACATGGCGGACATCAGGGTTAGAATATCTCTTACCACCTTGTGTAACCTTGTGAAATAATTTGACCTTCTGAGCCTCGATTTCCTCATTTATCTTAGGAGGATGATAATGCTTCCTTCATGGATAATTGTGAGAATAGAAAGTGATTCTGGAACTTCTGGCTTCTGGTCTGACCTGTGAGGAGCTTGGAAGTTGTCACTCCAACTCCAGCTGACTGAGGCTGGCAATCCCCTTTGCTAGTGTTAGAGCAGCAGTGCTAAACACTCACAGTGCACGCACTCACCTCTGGCCTGGTCAATCCTTCAAAATAGGACTTCATTGCGCCACCCACTAAGTAGGAGAGCTCCCACCAGAGGAGAACAGGTACACTGCACGTTTAATTTCTCTTGAGCTGAGAGAAGAGATTTCAGATGAGAAGGCACCAGAATAAGAACTCTGGCAGCAGGAAAAAACAAGCTGTTTCAACTCCCCCAAAGGGTCACAATAGATCTCCAGCAATAGATGCCAACCTAAAGGAAATTGTTGAAATGTCAGAGATGGAATTCAGAATATGGATGATAAATAAGATGAATGGGATTGAAAAGAAAGTTGAAAACCAATACAAAGAAGCCAAAAAATTGTTTGAGGACATAGATGAAAAACCCACTAAAGAGATAGACAACATAAGAGAATATATAAGAGAGCTTAAAGAAACGAAATAGCTATTTATGGAATTTAAAAATACAGCAAAAAGTTTCAACAACAGGCTAAACCAAGAGAAAGAAAGAATTTCAGATCTTGAAGACAAGGCTTTCAAAATAACTCAGTCAGGTAAAAATGTAAAAAAATGATAAAGAAGAATGAATAATCACTTGGAGAAGTATGGAACTGTGTGAAGTAAACCAATTTACAAATTATAGATATCCTGGAGGGAGAAAAAGAAAAAGCAAAATATTTGGAAAACTTCAAGAGAATTATTGAGGAAAACATCTCTGATATCATCAGAGACCCAGACATCCACATATAAGATGGTCATCAAACACCAGGAAGATTCATAGCAAATAGGACATCTCTAAGACTCATAGTCATCAATCTGGTCAAAGTTAATATGAAGGAGAAAATTCTACAAGCTCCAAGACTAAAGCAACAACTGACTACAAAGGAAAATTCATCAGGATAACAGTGGACTTCTCAGCAGAAACCTTATAGGCCAGAAGGGATTGGGGATCCATTTTTAGTCTTCTTAAACAGAACAACTGCCAGTCAAGAATTTTGTATCCTGCAAAGCTAAGTTTCATAAATTATGGAGAAATAAACACTTTTCCAGATAAGCAAACACCAGGCGTTTGTCACTACTAGATCTGCCCTACAGGAAATACTCAGAACTGCATTGTACATGTAACAGCACAACAGATACCCACCAGTGTAAAAATGCTGACAGTCAAAGCTCACAGATCTGATAAAACAATAGAACAAAAGGGAAAACCAAACAATAAGGTATCATTCAACATCAGGAACGAGCAATATCCTACATATCAATACTAACGCTGAATGTGAATGATCTGAATGCCCCATTTAAAAGTCACAAACTGGCTGAATGGATGAAAAAACACACTCCAACCATATGCTATCTCCAAGAAACATATCTAACTTACAAGGACTCGCACATACTCTAGCAAGGTAAAAGAATAGAAAGAATATTCTAGGCAAATGGAAACCAAAAGCAAGCAGGTATAGCTATTCTAATATCAGATAAAATAGACTTTAAATCAACAATGGTAAAAAAAAAAAAGACAAAAATGGCTATTTTGGACTGGTAAAGGGAGCAATTCAACAAGAATATATAACAATCCTAAATATATATGCACCTAACGCAGGAGCTCCCAGATTCATAAGGCAAATTCTACTAGAACTAAGCAAGGAAATAAACAATAGCATCATAATTGCTGGAGACTTCAACACTCCACTAACAGAACTAGACATATCATTGAAGTAGTAAATCAATAAAGACTGGACTTAAATGGGACTCTAGAACAAATGGACCTAATACATATTTACAGAACATTCTACCCCAAAACTATGGAATATACATTTTTCTCATTTGTACTTGGGACATTTTCCAAGACTAACCATATCTTAGGCCACAAAATATGTCTCAGCAAATTCAAAAAATTGAAATTATACCAGTACCATCTAATACCACTATGGAATAAAACTAGAAATCAATTCCAAGAGAAGCACTCAAATCTACACAAAGTCATGGAAATTAAACAACCTGTGGCCAAACAATCCTTGGGTCAATGACAAAATTAAAATGGAAATCAAATGAGTTCTTGAATTGACTGGCAAAGGAGATACAAGCTTTCAAACTCATGGGATACCACAAAAGCAGTCTTAAGGGGAAAGTTTGTAGCCTGGAATGCCTCCATCAAAAGACAGAAAGATCACAAATTAACAACCTAATGTCACACCTCAAGGAACTTTAAAAAGAAGAGCAAGCCGAACCTAATGCCAGCAGAAGAAAAGAAATAACAAAGGTCAGAGCAGAACTAAATGAAATGGAAAAATTTTTAAAAATACAAAGGATCAATAAAACAAAAAGTTGTTTTTTTAAAAGATAAACATGGATAGACCACTAGCCAGATCAACCAGAAATAGAAGAGAAAGGACTCGAATAATCTCAATCAGAAATTTAAAAGGAGAAATTACAACTAATACAACAGAAATACAAAATATCATCTGTGAATACTATTAAAATCTCTACACATACAAACAAGAAAATGTATGGATAAATTCCTAGAAACACACAACCTCTTTAGCTGGAATCAGAAAGAAATAGAAGTCCTGAACAAACCAATAATGAGCAGCAAGATTGAAGTAGCAATAAAAAATCTGCCCCCCGAAAAAAATATCCCCAGACCAGATGGATTCATAGCCAAATTCCACCAGAACTACAAAGGAGAGAACTGGTACGTATCCTACAGAAATTATTTCATCACATCGAGAAGGAGGGAATTTTTCCTAACTCATTCTATGAAACCAGTATCACTTTGATACCAAAACCAGGAAAGGACACAACAACAACAAAAAGAAATCTACAGACCAATATCCCTTATGAACATAGATGCAAAAATCCTTGACAAAATCCTAGCAAACTGAATTCAACAGCACATCAAAAAGATAATTTACCATGATAAAGTGCATTTCATCCCAGGGATTCAAGAATGGCTTAACAAATGTGAATCAATAAACATGATTCACCACATAAACAGAAGCAAAAACAAAGACAATATTATCATCTCAATAGATGCGGAAAAAGTATCCTACAAAATCCAGCACTCTTTCATGATACAAACCCACAACAAACTAGGCATAGAAGAAACATACTTCAAAATTATAAAAAGCCATATATGGCAAACCCACAGACAAGATTATACTAGATGGAGAAAAGTTGAAAGCATTTCCCCTAACTGGAATAAGATAAGGGCACTACTTCTGCTCAACAAAAGAATATGTTGGAAGTCTTGGAAGAACTGGAAATCCTAGCCAGAGCAATCAGGCAAGATAAAAAAATAAAGAACATCCAAATTTGGAAAGAAGAGGTCAAACTATGCCTGTTCACTGACAATATGATCTTGTATCTAGAAAATCCCAAAGACTCCACCAAAAAAGACTCCTAAAATAAATGCAAAGAATGAGAAGGGACCCTTATATAATAATCAACTCAAAATGGATTAAAGACTTAAACATAAGACCTGACACTATAAAACTACAAATTTCCATGACAGTGATCTGGGTAATGATTTCTTGGATGTTATACACAAAGCACAGCAAATGTAAGTAAAAATAGACAAATGGGATTGCATCAAACTAAACATCTCCTGAACAGCAAAGGAAACAACAAAATGAAGAGACAAACCATAGATTGGGAAGAAATATTTGCAAATTATACATTGTGGAAGGGACTAATATCTACATATGCAAGGAACTCAAACTACCCAGTGACAAGAAAGCAAATAATCCTATTAAAAAATGGGCAAAGGACCTGAATAGACATTATTCAAAAAAAGACATATAGGCCAACAGGTATATAAAAAATGCTCAACATCTATAATTATTAGAGAAATTCAGATTAAAAATACAATGAGATATATCTTCACACCTGTTGGACTGACAAGTATCAAAATAAACAAAGAAAGATAGCAAGTTGGTGAGGATGTGGTGAAAATGGAGCCCTTGTGCACTGTTGGTGGGAATCTAAATGAGTAGATCCATTTTGGAAAACAGTATGGAGATCACTCAAAAAATAAAAAATAGAACTACCATATGATCCAGCACTCCCACTACTGGGCATATATACAAAGGAATTGAAACAAGTATGTCAAAGAGATGTCTGAACATGTTAACTGAAGCATCATTCACATTAGCTAAAATATGGAAACAACCGAAGTGCCCATCAGTGGATAAAAGTATAAAGAAAATGTGACACATGCACATAATGGAATACTATTCAGCCATAAGAAAGAACAAAACCTTATCATTTGCATCGACATGGGTAGACGTGGAAAACATTGTGTTAAGTGAAATAAGCCAGGCACAGAGAGACAAGTACTATATGATGTCGCTTATATGGGGAATCTAAAAAACGTCAAACTCATAAAGATTAGCATGGTAGTTATCAGAGGCTGGGGAAGTGGAGGGGGACATGTTGGACAAAGAGTACAAAGTTTCAACTCAGCAACAAGAAGGTCTGATTGTGTCACAACATTCTGATTATAGTTAGTAACAATGTATTTCATATTTCAAAATAGCTAAAAGAGAGAATTTTAAGTGTCTCACCACAAAGAAATGATAAATATTTGAGGTCTGGCAGTTCCTTACAAAACTAAACATACTCTTGGCATATGACCTAGCCATTACCCTCCTTGGTGTTTACCCAAAGGAGTTAAAAACATGTCTCTACACAAAAACCTATACACAAATGTTTATGGCAATTTTTTCATAATTTCCAAAACTTGGAAGCAACCAAGATGTCCTTCAGCAGGTGAATGCATTGGTACATCCAGACACTGGACTGTTACTCAGAGTGAAAAAGAAGTGAGCTATCAAGCCCATGAAAAGACATGAAGGAACCTTCCATGCGTATTGCTAAGTGAAAAGAGCCAATCTGGAAAGGCTGCATGTTCTCTGATTCCAAGTATATGACGTTCTAGAAAAGGCAAAACTATGGGAACAGTAAAGGGATCATTGGTTACCAGAGGTTGTAGAGGACGGAAGATTTTAGGTTATTGGAACTACTCGGTGTGACACCACAATGGTGAATACATGTTACATATTTGTCCAAACTCATAAAATCTGAAACGCCAGTAGTGAACCCTAGGGTAAACTTTGGAGTTTGGATGGCAATGATATGTCTGTGTAGGCTCACTGATGGTAACAAGTCTGTCTCTCTAGTAGGGGGTGCCGACAGTAGGGATGGCTGTGTATATGAGGGGGAGGGGCATGTGGGAGATCTCTGTACATTCTGTTCAATTTTGCAGTGGACCTAAAACTACTATAATAAATAAAGTCTATTAAAAGGAATTAAACAAAAAGATGATAGTTGAAAAAAAGTGATTCTGTATGTAAAGTGCTTAGGCGTGTGTAACACATGGGGAAGCCCAATAGATGCTAGCAATTATTACTATGTTGTCTCCCCTCAGGATTCTGACAAAGTTGGAAGTAGATTCCACTCCTGCTGGGAGTCCATCTCTCCCATAACCTTGGACAGGGAGAGCTTGCACAAAGAATTAAGATGAAAGGTCTGTCCTTATAGCAATAAACCTATTCATCCTATATTTCTCTTCAATGTCCTTTCTCATAATACATCAACTTAAGACACATTTTTTTCTGTTATCTCTCCTACTTAATCAACCATTTCCCTGGATTCAGCCCACTGGAAGTTATTCCTATCAGAATTAATGACAATATATTTTAGCCATTTGAATGAACTCGCATTTTTTTGTGAGTTTTTTTTTTTCCTTTTTGTCTGGGGATATTTAAACCCTTGTTAGCTATTCAGTGGTGGACTAAACCATCAGAAATTAATTGACACCAATAAGGACCCTGTGACAGAGTTTGGGTAAGGGTTGTTGACAACATTTATATTGAATAGCAATGTAGAAATCATGATACCAGTATTTACTTCTGTTCCTGCCATTATTGAACAGTGGTCCCATGAACACATTGCTGGACATTTGTAGGCTTCATGCTCTGCAATGATAAAAAAAAAAAAAAAACCCTAAGCAGCTAAAAAGAATAGCAAAAGTGCCCACTAGCCTGGACAGCTTTACAGACCTGAGATCCTAAACTCCCTCTCTTCTGACATGGCATACATACAGAATAGATAAAGAGGCCAAGTTAGATCACGTTAAGGAGCATTTGGTTTACAATTAGTCGACGTGCAAAACCAGGTTAAAATACTAATAACGACAATCCCAGCAAGAACAATAAGGGATACTAAATTTAAAAAATTTACTATGTGAGCCAGACATTGCTTTCCCTGTGGTGTGTTATGTAATTCTTACAATCTTTTTTTGTTTCTTTTTTTAAAGCACACTGACCAGATTTTACTAACACATAAACGGAAGGTAAGTACGGTGACAGCTTGAGCAGAGTCCTGCTGCGACTGACAGAGCCGAGTAGAAGATGCAGGTCTGTCGGAGTCGGCGGCTTCACAGCACTGCCGCACTGCAGACGGGCAGAAGCTCCGGCGCGGGGTCAGGAGGATGCCGCATTTTCTCTGGGTCGAAATCCAGAGAATTAGGGATCAGAGCCTTTCACGGGGAGAGGGAAGTCACTGGGAGACAGCCGCAAAGGCAGAGGGCCGACAGGGGCTGGCTGTGGCGTGGCGTGCTCTCGGGGGTCCGCGTGCTAGCAGGAGCCAGCGCGGCGGCGCTCCGCCGGGGACCACTGACACCCCTGCAGGACCTGCCCCTCGCAGGTGATGGACCTTGAGGGGCTGGGTGGTCCTTGTGTCACTCTGGTAAAATCCAAGTTACCGATTTCAAATTCGATTGATTTCTATAGTCTTTCCTTCAGCTTTTCCTTCGTGTCACGGTTGGGTTTCCCTACTGATATTTTAACAACGGGCGTCGTCGTGGAGCTTGTGCTCTCGTGGGGCACGAGGGGACCTATGTACACGAATGTGTAGGACACTCACAGGCACTGGCGACAGGGATGTCTAAGCACTCCGTGTTCCCCGACAGCCTCCTGGGCTCTCTCCGCAGCGGCTTCTGTGTCTGGGGTGAGCCTGGCCGGAGAGCTCCTGTCTTTTCTGGACACTTCCCCCCAGGTGTCATACGGGCTGCCGCTTCCTGTGTCCGCACCCCCCTTTTGTGTTGTTAGTTTCGTGGCAACATTTTTGTGTGTAGGTTGGAAGCAGTCTCCAGGAAATGCATCAGAATGTCTGGCTTGGCAGAGGCACCTTCTGTCCTCCGTCTTGCTATGAAGTTGATGGGAGGCAGCGTGAGAGGGACAAAAATCTGCGGGCTCGCTCTGCTGTGTTGACCCGGACGGGCACATCCATCTTCGCATTCTTATTCATTTCTCCTCCCCCTTAGGATCGATTACTAAGAAAGGGATTGCTGGGCCAACGGGATGGGCTTTGTAAAGGGGTTTGATTCATATTGCTAAAATGCTCTCCAGAAAGGTTATGTCAATTCATTTCCTTCCAGCGCGTGAGGTATGACACTGCACGCCTTCCCGGCCACAGTGCCTGTCCTCCCAGAAAGGGTTTTCGCCGGACTGTTACACCAATAGTATCTGGTTATTATGTGTATTTATTTCTTTATTCATGGAACGGACCTCATTTTAAACGTTTTAAATCCTTTATCAATTGTCTTTTCATACGCTGTGCCCGTTTAAAAACGATGGCATAACTGGACCAAAATAAAATTTTGATTGCTACGAAATGTTTTTCTGAGTGAGTTTGAAACTCATGTTTTAGTTTCTTTTGATGGATTGCCTTGACGTTCATCTATTTAGAAGTCCCCACTGACGTTCCTCCAGCTGGCGGGTGGAATGCTGAGGTGCCCCCAATACCTCCTCCTGGGGTGCACACACAGTGTGGTCCTCTCCCCGAGTGTGGGTGGAACTTGCCCCTGTCATGGGATGTGACTCCCATCAGTAGTTTATGTTTCATGGCAAAGTGAAGGGCTTTTGCAGATGTATTTGAGGTTCCTAATCAGTCGACTTATTGCTGGGTTGGCTTGCTATAGTCAGGCAAATCCTTTGAAGGAGGGTTTGGAGCTTCCCTAAAGAGAGAGATTCTGAGTGGTGGGGCTTCTCCTGCTGGCCTTGAAGAAGCAAATAGCCACTTCAGAGTTTCCTACAGAGAGGGCCATGTGGCAAGGACCCGAGAGAGCCTCCTAAGGGGTGAGCGGTTCTAGGACGACAGTGGGTAAGACCCTGGGGACCCCAGTCACACACCACAGGGAAATAAGTTCAGGGAACCATCGGAAGGAAGTTAGAGGTGGATCTTTCTCTAGCGCAGCTTTGAGATGAGGACGCAGCCATCACCACCTGCGTTTCCGTCCGCGGAGATTCTGGGCAGAGGACCCAAATGCAATGTGTTGTATTTATGACCCACGGAAACTGTGAGATAATGAATTTGTATTGTTTTTAAGGCATTCAACTTGTGGTAATTTGTTAGCTAGCAGTAGAAAACTTTTACTTTCTGTGTGAGAAGTCTTACGCCAATCGTACTCCCTGCCTCCAGAAGGGATGTCCAGCCTACCAATCTCTGCCTTTATGGCATCTGGCTTTGATGTCACGTTTAAAGAATCTTTGTTCTCACCCCAAACTTTCACAATTATTTACCCCATAATCTCTTACTATTTTTATGTTTTCATTTTTGCATGAGTATTGTAAAATCCAACTGGAACTTATTTTCCTTGAAGGTGCAAGACATCTAACTTTTCTCTTTTGTGATTAGCCTGCTGTCCGAAGAAAATTTTTTGAATAAAATCATGCATTTCCTATTGATTTGCAAAATATCTGGGTTTAGAAATGCAGTCATTTCTTTCCAGTAACAATTATTTATGAAATTCCAACTTGGGCTATGAGAAAGGAGTGTTTTTTAATTGCTGGTGACTTCATTATTGTGACTCTGACCCAGGGGACAACTCAAAGAGCCTAAGAACATAGCATTGTGGCCTCTTGCATTTGACATCTTGTTTCTTGGGTCCATTTGAAATGGTTTTCCATAAACCAATTGATTAAAACAAAACACTTGAACAATGGGCTAAAATAATTTCTGTAGTAAATGCTGCTTAAATTTTTTAAGGAAGAAATTTTCTTTTGAATCAACATGGGATGTGCTTAAAACTCAAATGAGATGTGCTTAAAACTCAATGGATCTTTCTTTTACAAATAGACTATAAATTCTCTGAGGACAAGGACCTCATCTTAATCATGCATTTGTCCCTGGTATCAGGTACAATGCATGTTTAATACTATTTGCTTAATAATTTCTGAATGACTGAATTACGTTTGCCATAATAATACTGCTATACATTGTGTAGTGCTGGTGTAGACATTATTTTCTCTGCTAATCAGTAGTAGTAAGGATACAAACAGGTGAAGCAGTGAATTTGGAATTTAATCATTAAAAAGACGCACAAGTTCATGCAAAAGTAAATGTAAGCATTCTTGTATAACATGATTCTTAGCTTTCTTTAAAATAAATGGTGTTTGACAGTCTTTGTCTTGACAATTTGTAGATCTCATTGTGGTCTAGCACATCAAACTTACCTTCCACACCTTAAGTAGCTATAATTCATTGCTACGTTGTTTGTCATTATCCACAGGCTCTTTCTCTCTTTAATCGATCTATGACTTCAATATTATTTTGGTGGGGAAATGTTCCAGAATATTATCCTGGAAACCTTTAGAATCATGAACATTTAAAATGTGCATTCTGTATTCAAAAGCAATATGATGAATCATATATTCTGAATAACAATAGACTGATATTTCCAAATCAAATATTAAAATATTAATTAGCATGTATTTTGTGTCTGCCTCTAGATGAAATGCAATTGTGCTTTCATTAGACACTACTATTTAAATTCTTGCTCAGGTTTTTTTTTTTTAATTTTTCAGAGCTGAACATGAGTCTCAAGGTGTTCACATGGATATTAATGGGAAAAATATGACAAGAGAGAGGAAGAAGAATTCATTATTTTTGGAATTCCTTGTAGCTAATGGTGGGGTGCAGCAGCAAATGGAATGAACAATAATTTGTTCAAGTCACATTCCAATGACTTAGTTTTTCACTTTCTTTTTTTTTCTGTACCATTTTTTCTTTATTTACTAAATAAAATAGTATGTTATTTATGGGGGGAAAATAGGGAAACAGGGACAGAATCAAGAATATGTTGATTACTTATTTTTTTAAGCACAATGGTCATTATATGGACTGGCATTTGTTGTTCTGGAATATTAGTCCTATAAATAAAATCTGATGGTTTAAAATGCACATTAGTAATAAACCTGTCTGCGTTTGTTAAAGCCACCATTTCGCAAACCTCCTTGACCAGAGACCATATTTTTTTCAATGCATCTGTTAATAACCTGGTGGATCTGGTGTTCCAGGGAACAATTCTGTGGGATGCAGGTACACGGTAGACACATGCCAGGCTCAGAGTCTATTCCTTGACACGGTTTCCCTTGCGTGTGCAGGACACTCACTGACATACACACACCTCACATAGGGACGGATTTGACTCCTTTTAAATACTCCCTAGTAAAGAATTTCCTCTAGCTCTTATTTCTGAAGACTTTCTACAAATGCCGTCAAATTTGCAAACTTATCCTCTATGGTTACCCCCACCTTGTCTGATTGCCTCTTATTCACCCCGCTGGGGAGGGAAGGGTCTCCCAACCTAAACAGTACCAGACAGCTGAATATATGACAGCCAAGACCTCATGGAGGGGAAATCAGGCAGAAGCTTATTAATTAAGCATACTCACAGCCCCAGAAGAGGGCATCGTGCACCACGCAGGGCCGAGTGGGGACTGCAGTCACGGCAGACACTCCCACAGAACCGGCAGGGGCCGTGGGAGGCAGGCTCTAGATAACCAAGGGTGAGGTGGCTCCGTGGGAAGATGTGACTGGCTGTGTGAGTCATGCTGTGCTCCGGCAGGAAGTGACGTGTGTTGGTTGAGGACTGGCAGGGGCGGCGCTGGTGGGCTGGCTGGCTGCCTGGGGAGGCTTTCCCACCGTGGGGGGGGGGCACATCTGGCCAGAGTGGCAGAGCTCACAGTTTTGCTCCTAGGGCCCTGTGGGGCTCAGATGTCAGGGCAGCACGCAGAATTTTGGGCCTTCCAATGCCACCTCTCCCAGGTGACTCCAGATCTGCATTCACTGTGCCCGGATGTGGCAGGGACAACTCACCTCTCCTCCCACCTCCATGCCAGGGCGCCTTTCAGGCACTGTGTCAGCCCTTCTTGTACCAGACCACAGGGTCCACTCACTCGGTGTTCAAAGCCAGCCCTATTTTTACCCAATGCAGCGTTCCGGCACTCCTCTGCATGGCTCCTCGCTACCCCAACTGATGGTGGCTATTATGCTTGATTCATTATGTGCCATTGATCTTCGAAATTTTGATTAATGACAGGGAAACCTGAAAAGTTCAGAGTTTGGCTTCAGTTCAAATGAGCACCCGGAAGTTCAAATGCTTAATTCAAACTGTCTAAATCTCTTGGAGAAGCAAATGTGGTTATGCAAAATTAGTCTGAAAAATCTCCTGGAAGCAGCCCCTCTCTTGGACATTTCTGGTATTTCCTGCTTCTACTTAGATCATGGACCATAAATACTGCAAAGACATTCTTTTTTTCTTTCATTTGTTCTGCTCATTTACTCCTGGCCAGAGCCCAGGTTTCTAGGATTTGGGGGACAGGTAGCAAATCATGGTGGGAAAGTTCAGGGTGGCATTGTGTGACTGTCACACTTCCACCAGAGGTACATGCATTTTCCCTGCACCTGGGCACACAGAGATACAAGCACATCAGCTCCCCGGGTTCAGAGTAAAGAGTTATCTATTTATCCCTGCAAACTGACTTCTTTTTCAGATCCATGAGAATGTGCTGATGCCATGTGAATGCACAGGCGTCACCTGGACAAAGCAAGGAGTTGATAAATGACAGTGGGAGAAATTCCCTCCAAAATGAACAGTTAACTCTTTTGAGCTCTCCCATGCTTAATTCAGCCAGGCAGGCCTGAGTAACAGAGAGCTGGAGGGCTGTGTTCCAAAGGCCAGAAAAGATGCTCACTCTGAGGTCCCTAGGGAAAGACATTCCAGAAAAAAGGCTCTTGAATAAGAACATTCCAGAACCTTATCTACTCACATCTTACCTCCCAATATACCCCCTCTAAGCTCAAGCCAAGGCTTCAGCAGCCAGAGTGCCCTAGTTCATCTGGGTTGCCGAGTTCGGCATGCTCAAAGTTGTAGAAGGTACCAGACTAGAAGCAGCAAAAAATAATTCCATGGGTCTCATCTGGCATTTGGTGCCAATCTACAGTTTGTTTGTGGCAAGTGACCTATTTCAATTCCTCTGAGACTAAACCATAATAAACAATGTGTCCATTATCATGAGAAATTCTATTAGGATTTGGATTATCTTGAAAATATTTAGAAAATAAATTAAAATTTCTGACCTTGGATATGCATATGTATTTCATGTATGTTGCAAATCCCTGGAAGCATTAAAATGAACGTTGAGCACAAACCGTGCAACTCAGCCTTCAGGTGGAGGCTTCACCTGCTCTTTGCTCCCTGCTTGGATGTAAATGATGGCTCATTCATACCTGGAGCTAGCATGGAAGAACTGCTGAGAATTCATACTTTCCTAAGTTACAAGACTGTCACTTCTGAGTAAAACAAAACCCAAAGTCTCCAGCTTCTATTGAGAGAGAAAGGCGATCCCATCTGAGCAGTAGACATTGTCATGGTGTTTATAATATTATTATATTGTATTTATAACACTGTAACTTCGTGTTTATAATATTGTTATGTCATATTTATGATATTGTTACATTATACTCATGTCATGGTTCACATTTTAAATTGAGCAGCTTCATATTCTTAGAAGAAAATACACAGACTTATTGCTCCACAACTAATTAGTAAATTCTGCATGATTCTGGGGAGTTATCACTGAAAATCAGTAGAAAATTTTAGTACATTGATTTTTAAAAAACAATTTAGCCTTAATTATTTTGAAATCAAAAGTTAATGTTTAAGGGCCATATATTTCTAGCTTATTTTTATAAACATAACATTTGGAGTTTTCTTCTTCAATATATTTTATTATTTTGTATTAAAGTGCAGTAATGATTTTTAAAATATGAATGTGTAGCGAATGGGCTGGTAAGCAAGTGAACAGGTATTTCTGTGCTACACATTCACGGTGTTCTGTTCTATTGTATCAACGTTATATTCGATTAATTTATTAGACTTTATTAGACTTGCACAGATTTTTTTCCCCCTGCAGTCTTTCTATGGTGGAATTTATTTGAATAGGTGGATTCTTATTAGATTAACATTTAGGCATTTTTTTTATACAAAATTCTACCAAGGGTGTGAATATGCAATGTGAATGGTAAATATTAATGTTTTTAAAATCTCTCATTTCTTTCTCTCTCTAGATCTGAACCCTTAAGATCAATCAGTGGCAGTGGAGGAATCGTGACCTTATTCTTTCTTCTAGAACCATTTTCTCCTTACATAACGTGACCTTGAGGTGACCTCGTGACCAGCACTTGTAGGTCTCTCCACATCAAGTTGAAGCAGGTCCCTGGTGGGCAGGCAGGGTTCTCTTTTCAGCCAATTACCCTGTGGCATTGCCTTTCTCGCTGACTTTTCCAGGTATTGACCCTGCAGGCATCGGATCCGGAGGCCGGGAAAGAAGGTGCTGGAAAAACACACAGAAAAATTACCCTCTGGTTGGAGGAAATGTTACCAAATGCCAGCAACTCTCTAAAAATGGAAAACGTGGTTTCTCCAATATATTTTTCAGAGTAAAATTAAGAAGTCGGAAATAGATGTCTCAGATATCAATGACATCCCTGTTTGCAAGCTGTTTCCTGGAAACACCAAGGACTTAAAAAAGATTTTTTTTTTTATTTTTGCTTATGAAAAGCCACTTTTTATTCTGGCAATGTGTAAAAGTCACAGATTATATTTGGAAAAAAATGAAATTAAAAAAAGGCATTTTTTTTCAGCTGTTGCAGTCAAATAAAGAGAGGCCACATGAACTTTCACAAGAGAGTGAATCATTTTATTTTTATGAGCATAATTACTGTTTTTTAGAACAGTATCATGTACACCCCCATTGCACTAAATCATGGGACACTCCTCGAGTGCCTAATGGCTGAGTTTATAGCAGTTTCATTTGTGCGACGACACAATTAAAGGACTGTGGCTCACACAAGTGAGCCCTTTATATTGTCCAGGAGGATCTCCGAAGAGAAGAAAGACAGAACTGATCACAATTTGTTCTCCAGATATTTTCAGTCGTTGGAGAAGCCCAGGGAGTGTCAATCTTCTTAGCTTTGGTGATGCAGTAAAAATTTCTGGTAAATAGTTTCCTGGAAACTTAAAATGTTTTAAGAAAATGTTGATGCCATTAAGGGTGAATTTTTTTTTTATTTCAGCATATTAAGGGGGAACAAATGTTTAGGTTACATATATTGTCTTTGCACCACCCAACTCAGAGCTTCGAGCATGTCCATCCCCCAGACGGTGCGCACCGCACCTGTTAGGTGTGAGTAGACCCATCCCCTTCCCCCGCCCCCCCGGCCCCCACTCCTGCCCGGCACCCAGTGAGTGTTACTCCTACATGTGCATGCAAGCATTGGTCAGTTAAGTCAGGTAATACCGACTCGATGGCAAGTACACACGGAACAAGCACTGATGATGAATTAATTGATTAGATAGCTGAGGAGTCACGTTCAAGAAGCGGTGCTAAGCACGGGGAAAGCCGTAATTTTCCAGATGATCTGCAGTCTGAGACTCAGCACAGTGGTCTACCAGATGACGTCAGTTCCTTGTGACCACGGCTGCAGGAGGGAACCTGGAGAAAAGGTTTCCAGGAGCAGAAGGCTGGCGTGGAAGGGCTGCTCCTCCCCCTCCTGCTCTTCCTTCCTCCCCACCCCTCCCACCTCCCACCTCCCACCTCCCACCTCCCACCTGCTGTACCATTTCAATGTGTGTCTGCTCCAACACTTCTAAAGTCTCTGCTGAAACTTTAACCCTGGATGGAATCCCAAGGCTCAAGAATTTGATTCATCATGGATTCCGGACTGAGTCCCCGAGTGTGGGTTCAGATCAGTAAAGAGATGAACAAGCAACTTCTCTAAACCTCAGGGCACCCTCAGGCCCTCCATGCACCATACTATGTTTCCCCGAAAATAAGACAGGGTCTTGTATTTATTTTTCCTCAAGAAGACACCCTAGGGCTTGTTTTCAGGGGATGTGTTATTTTTTTTTAAGTACGGTACAATAATCTACACTTATTCAAATAGAGTTAAGTAATATTCTTCTGGAACACCATCATAACTCTCCAAACCCCGAATCCCATCCTGAATTTCTTGTGACTCTATTTCCTTTAGAACCATTGGTCCCAATCTCTCCTGTCAAGCAATAGAGTTCTCATGGGGCAGATGAGAAGGGCTGCTCGTCTTCTTTCCTGCTCTGCGACGACATGCACGGGTTGTGTAGATGCACCGTGCAGCCACGCCCATCACTAGGTCTTATTTTCAGGTAGGGCTTCTATTGCACAAATGCTTAGAAATCCTGCTAGGGCTTATTTTATGGGTAGGTCTTATTTTCGGGGAAACACAGTAGCTCTGATTGTGTGTGGATATATGATTTTTCCTAATAAAATACTTACCTACGTCTCTCCATAAAAGTACCTGTTTTGCTTCCCCAAAATGTGGTAGAAATAAAAACAATCCAACTCTGCTCCATGGGATGACCTGCCGGTGGGAAGCAGTCCATGGGTGGCTTAGCCTCCGAGTGAGATGGGTCCCCATCAGCTCTATTCCAGGAGTCTGAGAATCCAGCCCATGCTGTGACTTGCTTATCTGACATTAGTCACAGCCACCCGCACGCAGAGAGTCCGTCTCACTCAAGTTAACATTGAAAGCATGGAGGTGCTGGAAGGACTTGTCTTGGTTTGGTCCCTTGATCCGCATACATTCTCCCAGAATTTCTCTTCCCTTTCAACTAATACATGGAAGTTTCTTTTTCCAGCATCAGTGTGACAGTGAACTCCGCCACAGGATGATTTGCATAGGAATTAGTACACTCAAACCTTGAAACAAAGCTGAGGGAGCTTAAAATATCACTTCCTGTACCTGCTGAATATCACATGTATATAATTAAAAACCACACATTTTTTTTTCCATATCAGAGATAGAACGAAAACAGCACAGTGTAGACTCAATTGGTTAGGAAACCCTAGAAGATGGTCACACACCATTGCATGAAGCCTTTGTTCTATCCTGCTAAGAACATTCTCTATATAATAGATACAAAATAGCAAATACAACCTGGGTTAAAGAAATAGATTTAGAAGCTATTTCCAAAAAGCATCTGGGCCATATTCTTGCATCCTGGGCTGTGGCTTCTCCATCTCCACAGAAGAAGCAGCCCGTAACTGATTCAGGGGTTCGTTTCAGTGCATGGCAGCCTTGTCTACATAGCGCTTGGGCCAAGGATAACGAGATTGTTTTTGAGAATCAAAACTTAGAAAAATGAACACATGCCTAATTTTTAATAAGAAGTAAAGTGACTATAGGGTTAGTTTTGTGATATGACTTTAATAAAAAAAGATTAAAAAGTCCTGTAATTTTCTGGTTTCTCCAAGCATAAAGGGCTCCCTGGGAATGGGCGCCATTTTGGACATTGCATTTGACTCATTCAGACTGTTAGTGGGCCCTTTGGTGCCCACTGAGAGCATCTTTCTAATCAAACCAGAGTGTCTTGGGGTTAAAGGAACTGTGAAAGCCATCAGTACCCCCACCTCAGTGTCCGAATGCACTAAGCAATTTGCCAAGTTTAGATAACGCGGCTAGGATTGTTTATGTTACAAGTTGTCTAAAGTAATAGGTTATAAAAAGAAACAAATAATCCATAAATACTTCACTCATGTCTCCTTCCCCCACCTAATCCATAAGGGAAGCTTGAATAGTTGTAAATTCTCTCAAAAAATGAAAACCATTGCAAATGTGGACTTGAGTGGCGTGACTGATTCATGCTGGTGCCACTGATGCAGAGCTCGCCTGCCTAGCCTGGTGGTCTGTCCGGCTACGCTCCAGATTCAGAGTTTTTGCCTTACTTTGGTTAGTGTAAGCTACTTTATTCCTGGAAAATCAAATCTAACATTTCAATCAAAAAGAAAAGAAAACAATATCATGTGACTTCCATACAAATAAAGGAAAAAAGGAAGAAAAGCACATTCATCAACATAAAAGTCAATACTAAGATAAAATTGGAACTTCCTGGCACTCATGCATTTTAAGATGAAAAGAGAAGACTTCTAGAAATAAAAGCTTTATGAAATAAATATACTTGAGAATATTAAAGAAATGAAGCTTTCCCCATGAGCCGGGAAAAATTTAGGACTGTAAATAAATGTTGTTAAAGTCAGATTGGGAAAGTACAACGTGATCTCATTTACTTTTCCAGATCTTTCAAACACTTAACCACATTTTGCATCAATATCCATTCACATAAGTTCAATATTAAATTATATTTTATTTAAAATTCATTTGTGAGTGTGTGTTTTGTGGGTAAAATGTGGTATTGCTAAGTTGAACTAATGTGATTTGGAAGTTTAAGATTTATGGATCTGTTATTACTTTAAAATAGAATATAAATCTGCCATTTTGGGGGGCAGGGTCTTCCTTTGGAAATGTCTTTCTATGTACGGTTGTAGTCGTTCAGGAAAAAAGGCGTGGAGTGTCACAGTTGAGTCTCTGCTGTTGCAGAATTTCATAAAATATTTTTCTGAAGGTTTGAATTAATAAGACCAGTGAACATATGTTTAACCCAATTATTTTCCTGCCTCTGGGTAACTGATTCCTAAAAATGTAGCCTTAATGCTAAGTTGCTTTCTAGTCAAGAGAATAGAAAAAAAATGCCAACATTTACATTTCTTTATGAAAAACTCAGTGCAAGTCATTTTGAAACAAAGCGGAATAAAGAGTTAAAATTAAATGAGAAGATACTTGCATAACATTTCATAAATGTCACACGTCTTTATTTTCACACGTGACTTCTAATGAATGGATTACAGTTCTGGCCAGTGTGTAAGTTTCAGATGTGTTTGTTGGGAGCTGCATGATTTGATGGTGTTGCTGGCTATTTTCACAGGAGGGTCCAGGGCTCCAGTGGGGCTGCCCTTGCATTCAACGTCCCGGGCTGGGAGCTGCAGAGCTGCTGAAGTGCTCAACGCAGCCCGGCCACCTGTGAATCATAGCTGGCCATTCGCACATGGTATCTCTAGAGAGGTTACTGTCAGGAGGTTTTAAATCCAAAATACTTCCTTCCAGAGGAGGAATGGAAGGAGGAGATGGAGTAGGAGGAGGAGAGGAGAAGAATATGGAGGAGGAAGAGGGATGAAAACCTTTCTGAATGACATGTAAAAGATTCTCCTTCGTTTTTATTGACATACACTGTATGCTGGTTTTGCTAGCAGAGTAAAAATGGCTTTGCTCACAAGCTTCTTTCTGTCTCGAGATAGTGTCAATTCTTAGGGAGGAGAAGGGATGAATAAGAAACGTCACACCATGGAAGTCCCAGAATTAAACAAACATCACCAATCTGTGCAATTGCAAAACCTGTGTAAAGCGCTTTATCTAAGCCATGCTTTTTTTTTTAAAAAATTATTAGATTATTAAGTATGAAATGTCCGGTTTCCTTAAGTACTAACTTTAGTGGTTGCTATCTCTGACGTTTCACTTCGACACTTCATGCTTCATGTTTATTGGGAAGGTGCATCCTCAGTCTTTCAAATGCATATTTGGCTTGTGGTCATCTTTCAAATTTGTCTTTAGAGCAACTTTTGTGAAATCATGGATAAATCAAAATTTTGTGTTATTTTTGAATATGGGTCCCGCTGTGGAACCAATGCCGCACAGACAGCTTGAGATGTCAACAAAATGTTTGGGAGGGATGTGGCTAAGGAATGCATGGTGTGTAGCTGCTTTGAGAAGTTCCATTCTGGTGATTTTAATACTGAAAATGAGTCACGTGGGTGACGTGAGACCAAGGTGGATAATGATGAGCTTAAAGCTGTAGTGGAAGCATATCCGAGTCAGCCTACACGTGAATTAGCAGCAGGGTTTGACGTTACTATTCCAATAATATTGGATCATCAAATGGGCAAGGTAAAGAAGCTGGATAGATGGGTTCCTCATGAATTAAATGAGGTCAGAAGATAAATCATCTTGAAGTTTCCCTCTCTTTGCTATCATGACATAAGGGCGAACAATTTTTACACCATATCCTTATTTGTGATGAAAAATGGATTCTTTTTGACAATTGCAAGCATTTGGCACAATGGTCAGATAAAGATGAAGTGCCAAAACAGTCCAAACCCATCAAAAAAAAAACTAATGGTGTCTTCTTGGTGGTCCAGAGCTGGTATTATCCACTACAGCTTCACGAGACCTGGTCAGTCTATTACAGTGATGTCTACTGCAACCAATTGGATCCAATGATGAGGATGCTTGTGATTATGTAGCCAAGATCCGTCAATAGAGACAGCCCAATCCTCTTGCAAGACAACACTGGACCATATGCCGCAAAAACAACGCTGCTCAAACTACCGAGGTGGATGACACTCTCTGTCATCCACTGTATTCACCAGACCTTGCACCGAATGACTGTCACTTCTTCCAGGCTTTGGACCACTTCTTTCAAAGAAAAATATTCCCTTCTCAAGAAACTGTGGAAAATGCCTTTTGCGATTTCATCGCCACTCCCTCTCTAGGCTTCTTGCCTGCTGGCATAAACAAGCTACCGTTAAGATGGCAAAAATGAGTCAATGAGTTTAGGCGCATACTTTGATTAATTGTGCTGCTTCTTATTTCAGATATAACAAACTACACTTTTGATTTGAAAAATCGGACATTTCATATTTAATACATATATTCTGCAGATGTCTCTGGATATTATATTCTTTCTGATAGTTACAGTAACTCCTTTCTTCTGAATCATTATATCAGGACTTAGTTACAGATGAGACCTTTGGGAACATTGAGAAGGCCACTGCTTTGCTACTGTGGTCCTTGAACCAGCTGCATCCACATCACCCAGGAGCTGGTTAACAGCAGAGATTGTCAGGCCCATGCCAGCTCTACAGAATCAGAACACACCTTTTAGCAGGATTCCAGGGCTATTCATGGGCATGCCAACGTTTGAGGATCATGTTTCCACTTCCTTCTGTGTCTTCCAAGCAGGATACATTCACACAGAGATGGACATTCATTCATGGGGAGAGTTTAGTGGAGAAACCAAGCCATCGTATTGGAGTATTTAAGATGCACATGCTCTATTTCCAAGCCATGAGGTGGTTTTGTTATTTATGTGAAGCCATAAAACACAATAAGATTTTTAAAGTCTATTTATATGCATAAAGCTGGCATACATAGTCTCAAATCAATGCATTTATTTTCATTATCCTTGAATAATAGCCAATAACCCATAAATTATCAATCCTGTCATCACAACTTCTGCAAATCCTAACATGGGCACAATGAACTTTTTGGATGATTGAAATGATTACCCTAATCATCTATAACAATTAATTTTATCTCTCGACCTTGGATTATAATTGATCTGCTTTTACCCATAATTGGTAAGAAAATCATGCCTGTATGTCTGCACGCCAACTTCAAGTCAGAACCTGTCCCATCCACTGGATTATTTTAAGTCTTGATGATAAATCCCAGTCTCTGTGTGTGATGCAGCCACCTGTGTGACTCACAGAGGTGATTTGACTAGATCTGCTGCGAGAGCAGAGACCTAGCCAGGAAGATGAACAGTTCAGAGCAGGAAATGTAAACACGTTGTTGCTGAAGAGTTTATGTTAGGCAATTTAAAGGTTACTTAAGTACAGAGAAAAGATATCTACTGCATTGCAAGACCACCCAGAACTCTTACTGATGGATGACTTGAAAGAGGATGCACTGAAGGATCCACTGAAGTTAGACAAGATGACTGAATGTTCACAGCAGTCCTCTCCCCACCCCGTCATGTATGCAAGAGCACTAAACCGAACTAAGATTTTTTTTTTCATGGCCAATTGTCTTTTAGAATGGCCAGGTTTTTATTCTCTGAGATAGTTTAGACTTAAGCCTAAATCAAATAAAAAATGGAAATCCAATTAAAATATGTAAACTATTTGTGTATATTTCTTTCTATTTGCTAAATTTAATCAATGTAGTACCAAAATAATTGGTTAGTAATTTCCTGCAAAGTGAAGGAAGAATAAGTCACTGGGCACAGATTTATTTTTTCTGTTGCTCAAAAGGTGGCTCTCTAAGAAGCTAAGAATGTAAGAGCAGTGGGAAAAAGGTAACCAATGTTTAATTGTGGTCTGATTGTGTTGGTTGTTCTTGTCCTTGGGTCTGAATGCTGACATCTGTGCTCTGGGCACAGGGCATAGCTCCTTCAATTCTGTAAGCCACAGTTTTTTTCTCATCAGTTTTTTTCAATTCTGTAAGCCACAGTTTTTTTCTATAACATATTGATATCTATATTAAGGGTTATTTTAAATGCGTGTTATATATATGTGTGTATATGTATGTATACAGAGAGAAAATACTATGCCCCGGATGCAGAAGGACTCAACATACAGCAGTCCTTTTATTATTGCAGAGGTGTGCAAAGGAGAAGTGCCAATACCCACTTTCCTTTCCAGCACTCTAGTCGTGGGAGTGGCAGAGAGAAGTGGGGGTGCCAGGAAGAAAACGGGGTAAATTTATCCTAACCACGGCTCTGCCAGTGAGCCCTTGCCTTTACCATGTGTGCCCATGTTACCAGCACGTGTAGGTCAGCAAAGGAACTGAATGGGAAGCTGTGGCTGTCTCCTGAACCCCAAAAGCCACACTGTACCCCACCTTCCAATAAGGTTTGTTTTCAAGAGCTAAATCCTGGCATCCTATAGCTACATTAGGGGTGTAGATTCGTGTTCTCAGGTTCCCCCATGTTGTTGTAAATGACAGGATTGACTTGTTTTTAAACACTGACTGGTATCTCCTCGTGCACCACATTTTCCTTATCCATTTATCCACTGTTGGGCATTTAGGTGGATTCCATCCACATCTTGGCTATTCTAATAGCATTGCAATAAACGTGAGCATGTAGACACCTCTTCGACATACAGGTTTCATTTCCTTTGGATATATACCCAGCAGTGGGATTGCTGGATCACACGGTAGTTCTATTTTTAGTTTTTTGAGGAAACTCCACACTGTTTCCATAATGGCTGTGCTAGTTTACCACCCCACTGGCAGCGTGTAAGGCTTCTCTTTTCTCCAACACCTGTTTTCTTTTGTCTCTGTGAGGACAGGCTTCCTAACTGGAGTGAAGTGATATCTTATTGTGGTTTTGATTTGCATTTCCCTGATAATTAGTGATGTTGAGAATTTTTCATATGCCTGTTGGCTATTTGTATGTCTTCTCTTGAGAAATGTCAACTTAGGTCTTTTTTCCATTTTATGTCATGTTAAGTGAAATAAACCGTATACAGGAAGACAAATACTGCATGATCTCACTCATACGAGAAACAAAAAAAAAAAAAAAAAAAGCTGACGTCACAGAAACAGAGTAGAATAGTGGTTACCAGAGACTGGAGGGGAAGACTAGTCAATAGGTATAAAATTACAACTAGGCAGGGAGAGTAAGTTCTGGTGTTTTATTACACAGTAGCATGATGATGGTTAACAGTTGGGTTTTGTATATTACAAAATAGCTAGAAGGGAGGTGTTTGAATGTTCTCATGGCAAAGAAATGATACATGCATGAGGTGATGGATACACTAACCACCTGATTGGATCATTGTACAACATACGTATGTATAGAAACACCAAATTGTACCACATAAATATGTACAATTACAATGTGTCAATTTAGAGGAACAAAAAAAAGTAGGTAGCTGGGTCTGTAACAATCTCAAGAACCTTCCGATGACTCTGCTCCAAGATTCAGTCCCACTTTCTGGCCTGATGAAGGAAACTTCTCTGGCAGACTGTTTTCAAGTCCTTTGGCTTTCTCAATTGGCGAAAACAAAGAATCATTTCAAAGGGAATATCTGGGTGAATTTTTTTAAGATGCAAGAAGGCTTGAGCAAAGAGAGGGAAAGGAAGGAAATGTGTTTACTGCTGTTGGAAGAGCACATGACCTTTGTTTTATCACCCTGAAAAGTGGGACTCGTCTATCAACTGTTGGAAATGTCACTCAGTGAGGCAATTCTGCTTCCTTCTTTATTTTAGACGATGACCCTTCAACGTGTCATTATCCGTGGTTCGAATTTAACTTCAGGGATTATGTTTGCGCCTTTTAAAACAACCTTCGGTAAACCAGGAAACTCAGACATTGCATTAGGCACTCATCAGACTGTTTTGAATTGTGAAGAAGCTTCTAGCTCTGTTTTTGTGAGCCATTTTTAGGACACCACGCGTGTATCTGTGTGGAGCTCGTAGAAGGAGCATAAAGCTGCTCACGATCATTATTTTGACGGATGCATGTTGGTGCCTGGTTCCATCCTGACGTACACCTTCTGCTGTCACCTAGTAGCTTTCCAGCACAATCATTACAATTCGTCGAGTATTGTCTTTTTGCTCCTACTATTTCAAGATGAAAGTTTTTGATACTAATGCTGCAAAGTGGGTATTATGTTGATTTATGCTAATCGGTTTCATGGATGCTGTCCTGTACATTGTTAAGCAATTGAGCTGGTGAAATACTCTCGTGTCTACTGTGAACTTGCAAACGGCCCGGGAGTGCCAGAGTGAAACATTCAGGACCTGCCACCTTGGCTTTTTGATGACTTCTGCCGGGAGTGGATTTGCCGAGAACAGTGAGCAGGGAGGCAGGGAGGGCTGTGTTTGTGCTGTTATATACACTCTCAAAGAGAAAACGGTGCAAAGAAGTTTTTTCTTTGGTGGGGGTACACATACGATGGATTGCATGTGCATGTGAGTGCGTGTGAATTTATAGTGACTTCATTGCCACATATTATTTTCCCGGCAGTCCTTCTGTAAATGGTGTGTTAGTATCTCCTGGAGGAGCGGCTGGCTTTAGGATTTTACCACTAGCTCATAAAACAGTGAAACCCTACTGTTAAAGCTAAAGCTTCAAGAGGCAGTTTTCAGAGATAAGTTTATTTTAAAAGAAAAGTCCACAACAGGGGAGATTGATTTGGCGGTTTTAAATGCTGCTTCTGCAAAGCTTTTTTGTGCTGTGTTTTCGCCCCTGAACAGCTGAAGCCACTTTATAGGGAACTAGAGACTTGTGTGGACAGAGGTATTCTTCCTGGTAATAAAGACACACGGCGAGCAGAGCCAGCCTCGGAAAGCCGTCGGCCTGTAGGGTTTGTCTTTATTTCCCCTCTGCCTATGGGCTGCCAGTGTCCCGCAGTGGGGGGCGGGGGTGTCCCCAGGTCCCTGGGGTCCTGTCTGCTGTTCTGGAAGCCCCCACCGCAGAGCATCCTGTACCTGTGTGCCATCACTCGAGGAGTACTGGGGTACCTGGCTGTAGAATCGAATAAGATTATGCAAAAGAGGCATCGATGGTGGGTAAGAACGTAATGTGCTGCCACTCTGAGTTTGCCCTCAGACCTTTGCCCTCAGATCCATGGTAGGATCCCGGCAAAAGAGACTATTGTGCAGCTTCCTAAACACCCAGCACCCCTCGTGTGCTACACGGGCGGCTCACGACCTCCCTGACCTGCGCCGAACACCGCTCGCTTCCCTTCGGGCGAACGTCATCCTCCCAGGACAGGCCTGAGCACCCACGCTGTGCAAAGTACTGCACCGGGACCTGAATTCGAAGCGACATGAGGAACAGCCCTCGTCCCTCGGGGACTGACATCCAGAGGGTCATTACCTGTTACTGTAATTACCGACTTGAGTGCGTGTGCGTGTGCACGCGCGTGCACGTGTTTGCACGGTGTGGGCGGTCTTGAACTGTGTGTTTTATTTACCCCCACATTGCAGGCTCCCCCATCTAATGCATCTGGCAAAGTAGATGCTCTATATAAGTTAGATAAAAACCAATAAGAGGGTAAAGAAAACCGTGATAACTGTGAAACCGAAGTAGCTGTAAGCTTCTCGCATATCCACGATGCACGCATGAATATCTCTCTAAAGGAGGGACCCCCGTTCCATTGTAACCATGGCTGAGGTACCAAAGGGCAAAGCGTAATGTGATTTCATGGGAAACTCGGGTCTGTGATCCTTAAAAACTAATCACCAAGAAAGAGCTCTTCTTGGGATCTTGTCTCCCACTTTAATATTTAAAAATCATTTCCACACAAGATCTGTTGCAGTGGAATAGTAATGCTTTGGTCTTTCTACCTGTTGTGCAGCGTCACCTCGAAGCCTAGATTTTAGCTCAGTCATCTCTCAAGGAAAGCAACTGGAGATTAATTATCCACGCTGAGCTTGCTCCCGGGCTTTCTTGATCACTGTATGAATTTCACAGGAGAGCTTCTATCTGGAGCCAGCGGGTACAGCCAATGCTGTGGTCTAGACCTCTGGGGAGGGGGCGGGGCCCGAGGAAGCCACAGACCCTGGGCCCATGGCAGTGCCAGCCGAGGCAGACGTTCCTCTTCTGACATCGCGTGTCCAATAAAGGGACCGAGTTTCACCTGAAGAACTCATTGGCCATTTAATAGCGAGGACTTAGCTTTGCAACGTAGTAACTGTCATGTCACTGCCAGTAATGCACGAAGAAAAAATAAATGACATCATGGCCACACGCTTTTCATTGGGGTTTCTTCCTTCTGCCCTCTTCCACCCGCTCCTGCCTGGTGTTTGGATTCCAGCTTAGAAGAATCATGGTGCAAGATTCCAACTAAAAATTTGCACACTACTTTTCTTTTGACAATCGTGATTTATTTTCCTCAAGAGCATAGAGATGTGTGGTTTGTAGGGCTTGGGGAAGGGGAGGTGGAGAGGGAGGTCTGGTATTTACCTCGAGAATAGTGTTATTCAAAGACCAGGAAAGAAATCCGATGTTTGCTGCGGCTAAATGACAGTATTTATTATGTACTCACAAAAGGGTGTAAAAAAGCTCCTGTTGATTATTTTGACATTACATTGCTTGCAATCCATGAGGGATTAATTATGACATGGCGCACTTCATCCTGCCACCTGAATTAGCTGCAGTTTTAAAGGAGGGTCCTCATTCATTGCATCATTTGTCTCACGGTGAGAGTCTGGATCTTCCTGTGCTCTATTCTTCGAGGGAGGTTTCATCACAAGCCCGGTGGCCTCTCTGAAGGTGAGCATCCCTCGTTCGGACCAAGCAGAGGTACGCGGCTGTCCATGTGGGTAGCCCTCTTGCATGCAGCCAGCTCTTCTGAACTCTGCCCGGGCTTCCACCGACTTGATTTTCCACTGTGTTCCCTGTAGAGAAGGTTCCTTCTTGTCGCCTGGTGAATAAGGTCCCCGACCAAGTAGCCAGTCTCCTCAAACGCACCCGTGGGCACCTGGAACGTGACCTGCCGCTGGTCCCCAGGTAGGCGGTTGTCAAGCTCCATTGGTGGAAGGGACAGCGTCTGGGTGTGTCCACGCACCTATGGGAAAGGGTGCTGGGGAGACTGAGTGTCCTAGGTAACAGTACCCGACAACGGATGAAAATGCCATTACGCCCCTTGTGCTGTCTGGTGACCAGGACAACTTTTGCTCCCATCTTCTTGCTTTCACAGGTTGGAGATTTTCTACTCCAAAGTTGCTGAAACTGAGCACAGCACCTAGACACGGTGAGGTGGCTCTGTGGGTTCCTCCCTCATGGTTGCCAAGTTCGGCCAGAGCAAGCTCAGACTTGGCCCAGCGTTTTCAGCATCAGGAGCCAGAACACCGAAGTCTATCCCGAGAGACGATAGAACTGCCACACGGAACGGGCGCATGGCGCTGGCGTGCCCCTCCCAGTCTGCATCCGCAGCTGGCGGCTCGGGCATGGGAACTCCGCGGCTGCGTGGGAGGGCACAGCAGGGCCGGCGCCCCCTGTGCTACCACTGGGGCGGAGCCCAGGGGTCACTGACTCCTGGAGAACACAGCCCTCCATCCCTCGGCAACTGAGAGAGCCTGGTTACTGACAACCCACGCCGAAACCTCCCAAACTGCCGAACGGCAAAGAATCAATGTAACCAACGTGGGCTCGGCTGACAGCGGCGATTTGAAATCTGTATCCATGGCTTTCAGAGCACTTTATAGTTGACAGATGCTTTCCAACCATTCCGAGTAGTTTTTCTTTGTGACAGTCCAGCAAGGTCACCTGGGATTGCCTCTGACTGACAGATGGCGGCACCTGGATGAGGTGATGTGCAAGGTCACGGGGCAGGCGGACGGAGAGGTTGGGGACCAGGTCCCAGGTCCCTGTGGATCCCTGGCGTGTGGTACCCAGCGAGCCAAGGTCTCTCTCGAGCAGGAGCCGGGGAGGGTGGCATGTGGCTCTGCCCAGGGAGTCACGCTCAGCTCAGGGTCACGTGGGCTGGGAGGCGCCTGCGTGCCAGGTGTCTGTGCATGCTGCTCTCAGGAGCCAAGGAGCTGGAGACCAGTGTGGAATCCGGCTCGGAGAAGGGCACTGTAGCCGCAGGGCGGAGAAGTCGTGGGACTCTGCCGAGGGCAAAAGTCCTTTACCAAAAAGAACCTGAGCCTCACAGTAACACCGGGGGACCAATGTGGTTCTCTCATTCCACCCCCGGGGACGTGGGACCTTTAAATCTTGTGAAACCTGTACTCATTGTCAATGTGCGATGGAATGTGTTTAGCTTAGAAAAATGATCTTTTATTTACTAACTTATTTCTTTGCAAGAAAGGCCAGGGCATCTTACCTTGGGATCCCAAGCAACGGTGACCCGAGAAGGAGTTCCCGCCCCGTCCTGTTCATCTGTTCATCTGTCCTGCTTCTGCATCTCACATACAAGAAAAATCCAATAGCATCGAAGTTAAATAATACATTTTTTCCCTCCTAGAACCAATAAATCTGTTTAAAGATGCATTACTACTTTTCTTGTGGGATAATTTAGACTATGTATCAAAAAAGGGAAATCAATAGCTTTTCCTATTACAAATAATTGCCTGTTGGACTCTTTTCCACTTTTTCTTTTTTATTTATTTTGGCCTCAAAAATATTTCTACTGAGAAGGCCCCCCTGCTTTGAGTCCACGCCAGGACGCGTTTCTGCGGGACAGCGCGCGTGTGGACCGGCCTGGGCTCTCCGGGGTTCCGAGTGCTGTGCCGGGAGGCGGGGGAGGATGGGCAGCCCCGTGCTCGGGAAGGGGCTCTGAGCTGCAGCTGTGGATTCGCAGAGTGCAGTGGCTGTACGGCCCCCAGAGCAAGCAGAGAAGAGTGGCCGTCACCCGGGCCCGCCGGGGTGCACGGGTCAACAGGAGCTGGAGGCCCCATGAGCGCCAGTAAGATTCGCCTTTTGTACCAGGTTTGAACTAGTGAATTACAAAACCTCTTCTTGTGTAAACTGAGGCCTGGAAGAGTCAGGCCCAGGCTCCTTCTGTGTAAGCAGTCTGGCTGTGCTCAGACGGTTATCTGAGACTTCTCTGTCCAAACAATAGCTGGCTTGCAATTCCTAATGGGGTTCTTTATTTTCAGATTATTATTATTATTTTTTTTTTTTAAAAGGAATTATTTGGGAAGAGTGAACGTTGCAATGGCTTAGTTACATAGAGGTTTGTTAGAGCAGCTCTCGATATTCAATCATTCAACAGCAGCAACACTTTCTCAGCACCCAGTGCCAGGCACAGAGGAGGGGCGGACGGACGGGCAGCAAGCCCCGCTGGCGTGGCTCTCGGTGAGTGCCCAGAGGAAGACTGAGCCCAGCTCTCTCTGGGCAAGTAGAAAGGCTTTGTTCGGGGGTGACAGCTAAGCTGAGCCTTACAAGACAGGTGTCCCTTTGTCAAGTGGGACGTGAGGTTGTTTGGAGAAAGCATGGCATGGCAAACACACAGGAGTGTGAAGACGGGTTATCATTTGGCGAGCTCCCCCCCCTTCCCTCACCCTGTGGGCAGGGCGTGCTTCCCTGATTCATGGATGGGGAGTTTGGCCACGTGACCTGCCTTGGCCAGTAGAATATTAGCAGATGCGAGATGAGCAAAGCCCTTGAATGTGCCCATGCAGTTTGGCTTGGCTTTTGAGCTGATCAGCCTGGGCCCCAGAACCAACACAAGTGGAGCGAATTAGCTTAGAGCCAGATACTAGCCAAGCTGTCCTAGCCCACTGGAGCCAAACCAGACTGAAGCTGCTGCCCCACAGACAGGCGGATGGTTGTTATGCGGCACTCCTGAGTCGATAGCTGACTATTGCACCTAGCAAGGCTGAGACGTGGGCTAGAGGTGTGGCAGGGGTACATCATGGACAGCCTGGTCTTATATCAAAGTGTGTAGACTTTATCCTTACTAAGAGATACCACTGACATGTTCAGAGAGACACACCATAATCTGATTTGCATTTTAGAAGGAGATCACAGTGACATCATGGCCATCAGCCTCATGGTGTGGGAAGCCAGGAACGGTGTGATAAATAATTGTAATAGCTGACATCCTTCCAACACCTATGACACGCCCAGAGCCATATGCGCCGAGGGCTTTACCTACTTCATCTTATTTAATCCCCAAACATACATGCAAAGTAAAGTGCTCGGATCATTTCTGTTCTGTAGACAACGTAGCTGAGGCACAAAGGAAATCTATTCACTACAAACCTTGAACTCCTAACTGCTAAACCAATCCGGTAAAAGGTCTGATAGAAGGTCTGGTAAAAGATAAAAACAGGTCTGAATTAAGGTAGTGCAGGGGGTTGGGGGGAAGGTTTGGTCTGAAAGATAATAAGAAGGCAGAACCCATTGCAGGTGGGAGGGGAGGGAGCGAGCACGTCTGGACCAGGTAACAATCACTCCCATAAGTAAAAAATGGAAAAGCAAATGACAAACTGGGCAAGGTCTTCCTAATGCATAAGCTAGGAAGGAATTAGCATTATTAATACATAAAAGTTTTTTTTTTTTTTTTTTTAACAAGCAACCAAGGAAGAGACAACCACTGTAAGTGAAAAGTAGGCAGACTGATTTAAGAAAGGAAGAAGGACCGATGGCAAATAAAAACACAATAACACGTTTGGCTTCAAATTAAATGCAAAAATTTTCACTTGGTGAATTGGTCGTCATTTAGCAAGGATGTAGGGAGGTGGCTGCGCTCACACACTGTTCTGTGCAGTACACGTTGATTTAATCATCGTTTGGAAGTTAGTCAGCAGCATGCTGCAAGATCCTTACACCTGATGGGTTAAGTATCAGAGTTCTAATTGCAAAATTGCTCAGGATGAGGAAAAAGTATGTTTTAAAGGGCATGTGAAAAGAAATAAGACCGGATGACCCAGAAAAGAAGATTTAAGTATATGTTTTCCCAGCAGAGGATAAATGCTTTATCAGGAAACGAAGGTGACATGACATGCCCATCATTATAGTCATAATAGGGTAGCAACACTCGATCTCAATCCATTTTTGAAGACGGAGACCTTCCGGCCCCACCTTAGGACCGAGGCTGTGTCTACCTGTTTAAGTGTGTGCTCTCTGTTGGCAGGTTGAGCAAAAGTCACGACCTTCACGCACAGCTCTAGACCTACTTCCTGAATCGGCCCATGTTCTGCAAGCAGAGGGCCACACCGGCTTGCAGCGTGGGCAGTGAGGACGTGTGTTCTGAGCCCCGCACCTGCCTGCCTTGCTCTTTCCTGCTAGAATGAGGAGAAGTGCTACCGGGGTGGTACTGCTGACCACAGACCTTTCTGCCCCATTCTCGAACATGGCACACCCGGCCCACTGCGGGCCGTAACACGCCGTAGGTGCTTCACTTTCTCAGAATTTCCCCGCCGTGGGTGTGGGTTCAGACCTGGCTTTGACAGCCCCAGGCAAGGGACGTCCGGCAGGCTGTGGGTGGAAGCAAGAGGGCAGCAGGAGGCAGGCTGTTCCCTCCCTCGGCACAGGGCAGGGGGCCCCTCCAACCCCGGCTCGCACCTCTAGTCCTTGCGGGGCCCAGGTGAGCCGGACACCGAGTGCGTTCATTCTGAGACCTGCCCGGCCACAAAGCACACCTGAAATTCCCCCTGGAAATGTGGGAACAGTCTGATTTTTTCCTGTGTGCTCACTTAAAAAAATCACTGTTCACACCAAAATTTGCCACTTGGGAATAAACTAGGGGATTTTTCTATTTTCTTAAAAAAAAAGTAATGGATTTTTTTTTTTTTTTTTTTGGTAGTATGACAAGCCCCATATCGGAAATCAGATTTGGATATTTCGGCAGGCCGAGCAGGGGCACTTCTGAAAATTCTTTGTTTTGAGGGATGGAATTGAACATCTAGCTCTGAATTGTTCGGCATTCCACCTAGTGGCCCAATGGTGGGGACATGTATATTGGCCCCTGTCATGGGACGGGAGGTTGTGACTCAGTGCCCCCAGATTCACGTTAGTGCCTCACAAAGGCGGGGCCACGATGCATACACTTATTTTCAAGGTCTGCTCCAAAGCCCTGATGGGAAAACTCTCCTGGAAATAGAGGATGGTTTATTCCGGCCAAAACATCGAATACTTTCCGTGTACCTCATGGGAATATATGTTTTACAAGAGCGATGAATATTATCTCACAATCTGCCACAATACCTAATATCTATCACATTTCAAAATGAATACAATTACCGCATAAATCTCAGCATTGGCAATTTTCCTCTCTCTCTGGAAATGTTTTTTAATTGAAAGCATTTTAAGGTTTGAGAGAAAATGCACCAGTTATTTCTGTTAGACTTAAAGTGTATTTGGTTACTTGGGAATAAAATAGCTCCCCGTTAAAGGGGAAAAAATATCCTTTAGGCTTATGTGACAAGTGCATTCGGCAGAACAATGAGCCGGAGCTGCCCCTGCTGGCGTTTGCAGAATGAATGAATGATAGCACAACCTGGATAAGGAGATGGGAACATGCAAATTCTCAAGGAAAAGGATTTCTTTTACAATTTGGAGAACAAAACATTCCTGTAGAAGAAAATCTACATAGGTGTGCTTTTCTATTCATACTATTATAGCCATGTAGCACTAGACATTTTGAAAGGAATACTGATAAAATAAATTCCACGTTAAGCCATTAACTTCTTGTGTGAGCGCCTACCTTTCTAATAAAGATTTAACTCTTGTTTCCTTTGATAAACAGGCTGATAAATGCAGAATCACCTAATTTAGCTGTGAGGAAATTCAGTTTTTGATACTATTCCAACATTAGCTATATTTTCTTTCACCTAGATGGAAACTGTGTTTTTCTTTGAAAAATAAAAAATTATTCAAATTGTGAAACTGTAGAAGCTGTTCAGGTACCAGTTTTTATGACATTCAGGGTGCCCAGAGTACTGTCCCTAAGCTAGATACCTCAATTTAAATCTCAGGTGACATGAGCTCACGATTTTACCAGCTGTGGTGTTAGCAGCTGCTCTTGAGATCACTGTGATCTCAACTATCTTCCACAGTCGATACACAATCAATCCATGCTGTGTTGGGGGCCAACAGAAGCTGTTTTGATTCATACTAACCCTAATTCTGGCCCCATGGAGACTTTAAACCCATATTCAAATAGAAAAGAACCAGCCTTGGGCAATGTAGTGAGACCCCGCCTATATGAAAAGTAAAAACAATTAGCTGGGCATGGTGGTGGTGCATACAAGTAGTCCCTCTTACTTGGGAGGTTGAGGCAGGAGGATTGCTGGAGCCCAGGAGTTCGAGGGTACAGTGAGCTGTGATGACACCCTTGCATTCCAGCCTGAGCAACAGAGGGAGACTCTGTCTCAAAGGGAAAAAAAAAAAAAAGGAAAAGAAGAGGAGGGGCCAGGGCAATGCTGGATACTGTGGGTGGTCCTGGTGTGGTTTCAAAGTCGAAGCGTGGGCTGCCTGCGCTCTGGAGCCGGACGCGGACCATGCAAGCCCACGGCAGAAGCAAATCTGAAACACCACGTCTCTCGAGTTTTCTCCCTCTTCTTTCTGTAATTCTCTTGGATGAAGCATTTTTCACTGATTCTTAACCACTTTCGGAGGAATAATCTGAGAATTTCAGTTTAAATATTACATAATCATCAAAGTCCTGCCCCGTGTGGTCCGCTAAAGCTGCTTAGCAACTTTGGCATGTTTTCCTATTTTTCTGACTTTAAATTTCCCCAACTGTCAAGGGGAAATTATAAAATCTACTTTCAAAGATCTAGGGGGCGTTACCTGAAACAGGTTAAACGAAGATCTAAAATACGACGAAGGGTGTGTCGTAAGGGAAGAAGAAAGGGCGTTGTCCACCACGCCGTGTTGGAAAATAAGCTACGCAGGGGAAACAAAGAGCACATCCTCTCCTCCCATGAGCCCTGCTCCAGCAAATTCCAGACAAATGGAAGGATGAAAGTAAAAAAGGAAAGCATGAAAGTATAAGAAGAAATGTGCCATTTAGGTGGTTCCAGGATACGAAAGGCCTTCCTGTCACACAACGAAAGGACACAGTCAAAGAGAGTGACTGATAAACTTGGCTGCACCAAGGTTGTTTTGTGTGTCGAAGATAAACCAGACTGAACGGCAAAGGACAAATGAGTAAAAGCCCTGCAAGGAACATGAAACTGAAAAGTTACTATCCTGAATCTATAGATAGCAAGCCACTTGAAAAACACTACCATTCCAATTTTTTTTTTAAAAAAACCAAACATAGAAAGATATTTTACCGAGGAAGAAAATTGACCGATATGGGAAAAATCCACCCTTCTAGTATACAAAAATGGAAATTGAAACAACATGCCATTTAAACGGCACCAAACAGGCAAAGACAAAACACTAGAAATAGCGCCCCAGCCACGGGCCACGGGCCACGGCGAGGGTGCCACTGTCTGGCTGAGCTCACGCCTCCCATCCGAGCTGCGGGCTCCGACCCCGAGGGGCACGGTGGCCTCTGTCTCCGGTGGCTCCGGTGACCCTGCCTGGCTGCTCAAAGATAAAGCACCGAAAGTCCTCAAGATTTTCAGGGCCACGGGGATGGGAGGTGGCACGTTCACACTTCGATGGTGGGGTGTAAATGGGTGCCACGCTCCTGGAAACCAGGTTGGCAGTGCAGTGTGCCCCACAGCCTGAAACGGCTCTTACCTGCGGATCCAGGAATCCAGACCCTAAGGTATCCCACCGTCCCAGCTTGGTCTCCGCAGCCACCCAGACAGGGGCAGCTCTGCCCCATCTGCCCACACGCGACCCCCAGCCCTGCGCAGGACACCTTCTGCCAGCAATAATTTCTTGGAGATTCAGAAAACCTGCACAGATCCAAATAAGAGCCACAATTGCAGTTACCATGGAGACCACAATGCCGTGGCTCTCTCCTGTGCTGCAAGCCGCTCCAGGGGCCTGGCCGCCCTGACGCCACTGTGGCTGCGGACAGACACTGCTGTCCACGCTGGGCACGCCGGTTCCCGTGCGGGCGGCCAGGGGCACCGTGGCTTTCGTCTCAGGAGGCCACTCTGGGTCCCCAGCATCCCCTGGGATGTGCCCGCGTGCTGTGTCTTCTGTAGGCCCTCTGGAAATAGCTTTCTCTGCTGGGCCTTCCTCCCACAGGGTCTGCGGTGAGGAGAGGTCCCCGCCAAGCCCATCCCGCGTTCCCAGAAATGCCTCAGGGAAGACCCCTGCTTGTGCTCCTCACCCCACCCCTGCAGCCGGCAGCAGGCCCCATGTGGGTTCAGGTTGCCCCTCTGCTCTAGGGCCCAGAGGCACCGGCTACAGCGTCAGAAATTCCAGATACACTGTGTGGCTGACAACAGAGGAATGTTTATGCAGTTGAGTACACACGGACCTGTATTTATAGTCCCACATTTTCTTCTGTCTCTAGCCCTCTGCTTCCTGCACTGGTCCCCGCTGCAGCCCTAGGCCCGAGCTGGGCACCTGGCACCTAGCAGGTGTTTATTAAATATTTGCCGACTGATTTATGAACATAGCTGTTAGATAGACTATTATTACACAACGCGAAGGGCGTGTTTACAAATAATGTTTTGGTAATGTTGGGTGATGCTCAAAATAAAATGCTAAGTTTCAAAGCTAGAATAAAAACTCTATGTGTGGTATTAACCCAATTTCATAAAAGAACCCAAAAATCAGTGCATGCAAGAACTGGAAGGAAATGCACCAAAATGTTCAAATTATGTATATGTGGTAGATGAAGTTACAGGTTACGTTTTTACTTTATTGTTTACAATTTTCTGTCCTTTTGTTGGAACAATAAGCCCGTGTTACTTTTACAGTCAGCAAGAATGACACGTGTTTATGTAAAGTATGTCTATTTGCCAACAGAGTTTAAGAGGCTCACCCCAGGTCACAGGTAAGGGGCCGAACCGAGACGGGAGTATTCTTCCGCTAACACATTCACCGACCTTTCCTTCTTCCCCAGGAAGCTGCCTTCTCCTCCTCACCAAGGAATCTTCTCTATTATTTGCCAGCTTGACCATCATTGGCTCATTTCAGTCCTTTTCATCTGTCTAAGTGCACCTCATTTGTGAAGATGATCTCATGCTCCTTCCAGGTCAACCCTGCGAAACGATATTCGGACGTGGAAGGCATCCTGTTGGTGCCTCAGTTCAGTCCCTGTTGCTAACGGTTGCCTGGTGCAGTGCCAGGCGCTGCAACGCTGGCACCAAGAAATCCCTTCTCATCCTGCGGAGCTTGTAGCACGGGGGAAGCGCATACCAGGAAGAGGCCGCGTGTGCGGATTTAGGCATGATCTAGGCATGTAAGTCTTACATTGCAATGCTGCTTACATTGTGTTTTCATATCCATTATCTTATTATTTTTTTGAGATTTTCCATAAAATTATCTAGACAATGAGCATGCCATTGTGATTCCTTTTTGCTCGCAGGCTGCTATGTGTGAATTTTGCATAAAATACCCCACACGGGCCTCCTCATCCCGAGCGAGGCCTTTGTATTCCCAGTTCTAGGGGGTTTCTTTCCTCCCTTTGTGAAAAATCCCAGTAATGCCGGCGCCTCAGCTGCAGAGGTTTCCCACTTTCCGTCATTCCTCTTAACGTGTTCCTCGATTTTATTTCTTCCTCTTTTAGCTGCAGAGTGCTCATCTTCCAAACGCCACGGCCAATGTTTCTGGCTCCTGAAAAGTGACATGCGGCTCTTCCCGTCGCCTGGATGGAAAAGGCACCCTCTCCCACGTGTGTCTCTCAACCTTCCCTCCTGGCGCAGAAATCCCGTCCATCCTGTGGTCTCCAGTCCCTCTCCTCTCGCAGGGCCCACCTCCCCGCAGCCTCGCCCGCCGCGCCCTTCCTCCTGCAGCTCTGGGGACGGGAGGGACGCGCCCGGGCACAGCCTGGCCGCGTGGTCTCCAGACCATGCTTCATCCAGCCCCAGTTTATGCAGAGAGATGTGGCGACCCACTTGCCGCCTACAGGAACCCCCTTCTTCCTGAGCTCATCACGCGCCCGCTGCATTCTTGCTCCTCCGCGCGCTTCCGCGGTCCCCCTGAGAGCACCTGTTGGAACAGGGTCCCCGATGGAGCAGGAGGGCACGGAGGGCTGGCGGCGCACGCAGGCGAGCACAGACCGCCTCGGCAAAGGCTTTCCAGCGGGGGCGCAGAGCGGAAGGACTTGCGCCGTGGAGGGTTTCAGCGACGTCTGAGCCAGACCGGGCCTCAGACGGGTGAGTCGAAGCTCGCCCAGCAGTGCGGAGAAGGGTGTCGTGGTGGAGAAAAGCACACGTGCAAGTCGCACGAGACGGGGGCAGTGCAGAACGATGCGCAACGGGGCAGGGCAAGCCCCCAGCTCAGGAGTGTGCCCACCGCAGGGACAGCGGGCGCCCTGCTGGGATGGGAGCCGGCGAGGAGGGCGGCGTCCTTGTGCTGGTCAGCCCCACCTGGCACGCGGCATGGAGCCTGCTGGGTGACTCCCTCCCTCCACGGCCAGGTCCTCCGCGTGGTCTAGGGGCGCCGGCTGGCTCCCGTCTCTGGAAACCCCCACTCTGCCCCCTCCACCTGGATTCCCGTCACACCCCTTCCCGGACTCCCGCCTGCCCCTCAAGATACAGTCAGGCAGACGCCGTGCCTCCCCGGCACCCGGGTGGTCAGGCGATCCTGCCCCTCTGCCTGGGTCCCCGTCTATCTGCTGTCCCCATCTCCCCGCTGTCCCCATCTGTGGCTTCGTGTCTTCATTCGTGTCTCTGCCGCACAGGCTGGGAGCTGGAGGACCGGCCCCTTGGAGGGGGCTCCTGCGTGTCGTCAGTGACGACCGGGAGCGGCAGGCTGGCATCTGCGTGGCCGGGCCACACCGGGGAGAGTGTCCGACCCTCCTCAGCCCCTGCGGGCTTGGGTTCCTCCCCCGTCTGCCCGCCTCTCCCCTCCCATGGACGGGCACCCGCGCTCTCTGCCGACAAGCAGCCTGTCAGCGGCCGCCGGCTTCCCCTGCCCTCTTGCCGAGCTGCCCCCCGTGGGGCCGCCCGGACCGTGGCCAAACGCGGACGCTTGCTGTCTGGTGGCTCCGGAGGCCGCAGGTGGGAGGCAAAGGTGTCAGCGGGGCTGACCTCTCCCAGGCCTATGTTCTTGGCTAGCGGGTGGCCGTCCTCTCCCTGTGTCCTCGCTGCTCGTCCCTCTGTGTTTTTGCGTCCAATCTCCTCCTCTCACAAGGACGCCGGAACGCCGGGTCGGGGACCACCCTAATGACCTCGTGTTACCTTCGTGGCCTCTTTAAAGCCCCTGCCTCCGATCACAGCCGCATTCTGCGTTTCTGAGGGTGGGGGCTTCGACAGTGCATTTCAGGACACACTGTTCAGCCGCCAACGGTCTTGCTTTTGCTTTTCTAGCGACTCTGGTCCCTTGCTGTGCTCCTCTGTGGACTCAGGCAAAGCCACTGCATTCTGAGCTGGCCGGGTCCCCCTGGACGGACTGTGTTTTCCGGCCGCGTCCCCGGTTCAGCCGCAGCCTCCCTGCTCTGTGGTCCTTTCCCGGCGCACAGCTCCTGTTTCCTCCCGGCCTTCTGACGCCGTCTCTTGCTTCCGTCCCCTGGCCCCGGCTGAGTTCCCATCACTTATGTATCCTGGCAGGTGTTACTGGCTTCTTTATTTCCCCTTTGCCTCTGGCCCTTCACACCGGGCCATCTGTGCCCGCTTCACTTTTTATTTGATTCACCAAACGCTTCCCAGGCACCTACTATGTGTCAGGCCCCGGGCCGCGGAGGCCCTGACCGCTGAGGATGAGGAAGGCCAGTGCCACCCTCCAGGGACGCAGGGTCCTGTTGAGGGGCTCAGCGCACGGCCAGCACAAGCGAGGCTCTGCCAAGCATTGGGCCCTGGGCCCTGCTGGCATCTGCCCCATGGCCCGGGACTCTCGGGGACACACGGGTGCATGAGAGAGCGGGCACTGCCCAGGTGACGCCATTTACTTTGTGCAAGAACCACAGGGCTTGCTGGGCACAGTGAACGCTGGATATGGCTTTACTGCCACGACAGGTAGGGAACGAAGACTAACAACATGGTCACTGTGGTGGTGGTAACGTCTAGAAAGGTACGAAGAGGACACAGCCTTGAAGGAAGAACAGTGGCTCGCCAGGGTGACAGAGGGGGAGGCTCTAGAGAAAGAATTGGTAGAAACACAAGGATATGGAGTTGCACAGTGAGTTCATAGGTGGTGGGCAGGTGGGCTGATGGGCAGGTGGGCTGGTAGGCAGGGGGCAGGTGGGCTGGTGGGCAAGTGGGCTGGTAGGCAGGGGGCAGGTGGGCTGGTGGGCAGGTGGGCAGGTGGGCTGGTGGTCAAGTGGGCTGGTGGGCAGGTGGGCCGGTGGGCTGGTGGGCAGGTGGGCCGGTGGGCTGGTGGGCAGGTGGGCCGGTGGGCTGGGGAGGAGCCCCCATGCGGCGGCCAGGGAGGCTGGGCCATCCTCGGCTGCCATCTCCAGCAGGGTGTGAGCCTTTGCTGGACTCAAACTGGCCTCTCCCCCCTGCCCATGTGATGGACTTGCAGATGGAGCTTTCCAGAAAGCAACACCCGGGCCCCACCTCCGGGAGTCCTGACCAGGGATCTGCCCCTGGAGTTCCTGTCCCATGGACGCTGGCAGAGGCAGTAGCTGAGCATCACGGGATCACGTCGGCTCCCGATAGCTGCCCTATGCTCTCTTTCACTGCTATTGTCTCTGTTGTCCTCCCTCCTCCCCAGAGCGGGACCATCCTTCCACCCTCCATCCTTCTGTCCTGCCGCAGCGAGGGGGGATGGTGCCACAGTGACAGCACGCTTGGCTCAGATAAGTCTGGGTGCAGATCCCCACAGCCCTGCAAAGGGAGAGCGTCTTCAACCTTCCCGCTCCTCTGACATGAGAGCAGTGACGCCTGTCTCTCCTGGCCCCTTTCTTCCCTCTGCCCCAGATCTTCTGCCTTCCTTGTGTGTTTTCCTTCTTTGTTCCCAGTACTACTGGCTCTGACACGTCGTCCTTCCCTGGCCGCAGCTGGGGAAGAAAGTTGACTGCATCATTTTCCTGTCCCTGGTCAGCAGCATCACCACCACGGTCTCTGTGGACGCCTCCTCTGTCAGCCTCTGGGTGCCACACGGTGTCCTCCCAGACGTGCCCTGCCCTCCCGAGTGGGCTGTCCTTCCCCGTCCCCCGAGCGCTGCCTGAGAGGGGCTTGTGAGTCCGTCCACACTCGGGAAACTCTCTCGGTCCCACCTGCCACGGGAAGGAGGTGCCGCAGCCGCCCTCCCCCCACATTTGCTGTGGGTGGAGCAGTTGAACTAGTCGCCCAAAGATTTATCCCACACGGCACGGGAAGACTCTCCCACTCTCTTTCCTCCTGTGGGGCTCCCAGAGAAAACTCGATATTTTTCTGTCTTATTTTTGAGTGGTTTTCTGGAGAATACAAGCCACGGGCACTGTT